>JNEU01000927.1:0-50643 GCA_000697475.1 Lichtheimia corymbifera B2541
AGAGAGTCGTAGCCAATGACGAATGTGTTCACAGTGCAATCGCGGTGCTGTCGTACTGTGCCAATGTAAGGGTGTGAATGAATAACATAACAAGTAAAGTGGAATGAGCTGAAATAAAAGTCGTAAAGTCAGAGAGGAAGCTAAGAAATGACAAAAGTGATGAGTAAAGAGAAAAGCCACGAAAAGAAAGTGCAAACAGGGAACTGGGAAAGAGGGAAGCAATAAATAAAAATGACGTGTGCGAAAATGTGGTGCATGAGACGGGGCGTCGGGGAATCCAAAAAGGGAAAAGCAAAGGAGTGTGTGGGGAACATAAGAATCGCCAGAGGACATCACGTGTAAGCCTTCAAGAACGAGTTTGACGTCATTATTTTTACTAAAGAAAGTAGTAGTTTGGTATATCATTACGTTTCAGGCTTGTCATATAAGAACAAGAAAAACGTCCTCTATGGTCCAGTGGTCAGGATCCCTGTCTTTCACACAGGTGGCCCGGGTTCGATTCCCGGTGGGGGAAATTTTTGCATTTTTAAAAGAAAAGTTAGCCAAAATGATGGATTTTTTTTCTGCATGAAGTACCTTGAACCAGCTTGTTGATACGCATTGATTGATATCAATGTTATGGGGAGCAAAAACGTATAGACAATCGACAGCGGCTCCATTGCAACACGCAACACTTTTTGCGCGATTGTTGAGCGCTCATCTTTAGACTTGCTTCTAAGTGAACGCGTTATCGCTTAGCTGCATAATATTCAGTTGTCTCGCGGCTCTTACCTGCTCGTTTTTCAGCGTTGTCGACACGCCTTTTGTCACCTTGCCATTCGTCATGAAGAGCAGAAAAAGAGCATCCAGCACCTTCACGTTCCCACACACGTACTAGGTAAACTTTACCTGGTGCCACATGACACAACAAAGTCTCGGCATCTTCATCCGAGCAGTGATGGAGACTGTCATCTTTTAATGCTCACAAGTAGCCATCAACGCATATATGTGATGCCACTTCCAACACCCATCCTTGGCTTTAACTACATCAATGTATCAAGGAGTAATATCTACATGTTTGAATGCAGTTTATCGCGGATGCAACACAAACGATACACAAATTACCAAACTTGCTATATGCACTACCAAATATATTGCTTATTTACCCTGTGGCGTTACAGCACTATTCACAGACATCCTACCTATGCAGGATTGATACATATGTCCAGGCGACATCACCAGAGTGGAAAATGGTGGTAAGTGGATTTGAAAGAGTGAAGATTGATCCAAAGTTTATCGGTGATAATGCCGTAGCAGGCTGAAGATGATTGAAAGATAGATATATCTCCAACAGCTCTCCTAGCTCGTAAGGACTTAAACAGGGATTCAGATAATTCAATGCGAGGTTATTGCTTAGCCAACATTGATTTCTTCCTATCTTATACTGCTAATAAAGTATTTACGTATCCTTTGTGTTACAATTTATGCATACGAATTCTTATAATGTAATTATGGAGTGCTGGGTATATTAGATGTTTATTATCAATCGGTTGTTGTATATGAAGGTTGTATATGAGATCAAATGGGAAAAGACAAATTGCTTGTTAAATCGATGCGCGGACCAAGCACAGCAGGTACTATTAAAAGGCCAAGCAAGAGCAATGACATGGCAGTAAGCAGGACACCGTACAGTCCAGCAGTGCGTCGACGTATCCGTTGTTGAGAAAGTGGATAAATGGGTTCACGTATTTGGCGACTGGGCATGAGCCAAAACAGCATTAGAGAATGCCAGCGATCAATTCCGGGTATCAGGCACACAATAAAAAGGAACATCAGGATAAAGTGTCCAAGCAGAAAATCAGTAGCAAACAAGGTCATCTCAACGATCTTGCATACATATTCACGCAGTGGTTGTGATAAGGCATGCCATCCAAGCTATACAATGACCTTGTTAATATCGATAACGAGTACCCGTAAAGTAGCTAATAATGCACTTACCCCTCGACCGTACCACCTGCCAGTCCACCATCCTTCATTGCTTTGACCTTCCTCAAACTCGCGTGTCAATAAAAAGATCGTCATGACATGAAAGAGTGCTCGCTGTACTGCGCCCACTGTCACCATGCCGAGTAATGTCCGTACAAAGTGCCATTCTTCTAACATGTATAGCAGCTCGAAAAAGACGATAAAAATAACCACTGCTGATCCATGAGCAATTGCTGCCACCGTTGCTGCAAACTTGACACCGCAACAAAAGGATGCCATCCATCCGCTGACAAGTGATAAACAAAAGAGCCCGGCTGTTATTGCAGCATTGAGAGCAATAGGTCCAAAAGCAATCACACCAATACGTAGCAATGCACTTGGTCCCTGGTTTGGTTGAGTAGAATCATGCGGATCAAAGCTGCGCACATACAAGTAGGCAAATAAGCAAACAGCTGCAAGCATAATTGGCATCACAACCTCAGAAAAGAAAATGACAGAGAGCTGTGCCCGTGGTCGTTTGCTTAATCCAGTCAATTGAGTCTTATCCTTCTTGATGCCAGTAATCCTTGTTCGAGTCAAGCGGCAGTAATCAATCCATGATCGTTGATGCGACTTGCCATTGCCACGTGATAGCCAGCGAAGGAATTCCCGGTAGTCGACAAGGAAATCAGTGAGAGCAAACTGATGAGGATTGAACACAAACGGTGCGAGGATCAAGGCTACCACTGTGATCCAGAAATAAATCAAATGCGGGATCCAGATCACCATAGAGCCAAAGAGAAGTATCAGAAAGCAACGTGCTCCAAGGTATGTGCTTGTGTCAGCAAATCGAGCATATAAAAGAGAGAATGGCACTCGAGATGTAGCAAATCCACGACCAGTAGCGATATAACGTGCACCACCAAATGACAAGTTGTTGAGGATTGCATGGGCATAAGACTGTGTCACAAAGATCTCGAAAAGGGGTGACAATGAAAGCATATGCTTGGCAAAACGGGTCAACGCACGTAGGAAGCCTCGCTCGGCTGTTTCTTGTAAGAACAGGGGCAAGAAGGAAACAAAAAAGACCACGAAAATAGATAATACAACACGCTTGAGCCATTCAATGACAGGGATCAAGTTATGACAGCCTTCGGGTATCAGAGGTGCATCATCAGGAGCATCTGGATGAAACTCGCACATTGTCAAGGGAATAGCCATAGCAGAGAACATGAGAAGCACCAGTGTGAATATTTGGACCGATAGCATGATGAAAATGTTGTTGATGTGGAAGCCAGGATGAGCATAATAGAACGTGAGGAATCGATCAAGAGGTAGCTGAGTGCCGAGATAATAGTATTCACGTGACAACATTTGTTCTCCCATGCCAGTGCCAATCTTTGTGACAAAGTTGACAATTGAGCCGAAACCGAGATCACGTCCTTTGCCGCATTGAAAGTATTCGATATGCTTGATTCTTCCACCTCGTTGAAAAGCGTTCATACCAGCATAAATGTCTTCGTTGAGATGCAATCCCTTTTGTGCTTTGCTGACACCACCGCGTGTAGTCATGAACACAGCATTCAAAAAGTCAGGATGGCCATAATGGAGCTATATCAAATCGACATGTGAATAAAAATGTAGTCTATTTCTCGAGTATATGTCTTACCTTGCCACCAATGGTTGCCATGATACGCTGACTAAGTGTGCCAAACGTTTGTTCCTTTCCAGCTGCAATGTCTCCAAGGACACCAATGTTCTCCGAAAAGATGTATTCTCTCGCACCAACGATAGCTACTGGTCCTGGACTTGACTCGGGTCTTTCAGCATAAGGCGAGACGCTGGGATCATATACATCGTCCTCAAATTCACCAAGCACGTTGCGGATCTTTAGGCATTCTTCAAGGTAATTATCTTGGTTGGCATCAATCAGCTGCAGGTATTCACCACGATAAAATATGAGTGCATTGTTCTGGTTGTCCGCTTTGCCATCACCGAGAATAGGATTGCCTGGTAGTCGAATACGATACTTTGGAACGCGCTCACGTGCTTCACCTTGAATTGGACAATGACCATCAATCAACACCGAATAGTATTCGCCCTCAGGAGTCTTTTCAAGATAGGCTATCTGCAAATCTGGATAGGCGTTGAGCAGAAATTCGGCACTCTCTTTCTCTTCCTGGGAAAATGACTGATAGCGTTGCATTGCCAACAGAAATCGAAATTTACGGTTCGCCATCTCGTCCAGCTCACTTTCCTTTTGACAACGTTCCGGGGATTCGGTGCGGTACAAAAGCTTGATTGCTTTATGATAGTTCATAAAACCCGTTACTGTGCGATACAATGTCTGTGATCGTAATGATGCCCAAATACGTGTGCGTAACGTGTATTCAGGTGCTGATGATTTGAATCCAACGCAGTAAAATGGAAGATCATCTGCTACTTGACTCGTGCATGACTTGTCAAAATCATTATCCACCATAATCTCGTCTGCCAACACCTTGGTATCTTTGACAAAGTTCTCCCATTCAAATGGATGCAGCTTTTTGAGGTATTCCAGTAACGTGATGCGTGTGTTGCTGTCCTCTTCACGGATGATCTCCCTTAGCGACAAAAGAATCTTTTCTCCATAGTGTGGCGTTAAAACAGTGAAGGTTGGCATGCTGGGAACAGGCAATGGCTCGGGCATGGGCGTAGTCAAACTCTGTGCAAAAAATTGCATCCGTCGCTCAGCTTCACTCTTTTGTGGGAAATACTCGGTCTTGAATGCAACATCCTCTTGAGAAACGAAGAAGGTAGGAGGTTTGAGGATTGTGCGCTTGTTGTCAGGATCAGGGATCTGTATACATATGTTAGTATCCATGCACCCAAATGACTACTATATGTATATATTTTACATACCTGCTGATAAAGTAACTTGGCAACGTGATCCGGTGACAGCAAATGTTCGCGGTACATTGAAATCACAAATGCATTCCAAATATGTGAGCATAGCTCCTTTGGCTTCCAATTAGGAACCTCATCAGCTGCGAGCAGCTTGGCATAAATCCGCTTTGGCAAACGAGAGTACATATTGCGCCATGGTGTCCAAATGGAGACTCCAAGATAGAATGATCGGATTACTGAAAACAAGGTATTCCAGATAATGTACCAGAGGTATGTATCCAAGAAGAACAACACCAATTCCATGAGAAGCATCAATGCAAGAGAAACGTATGGCATGGCCCGGCACACGATATTCCCACCAAGTAGACTATCATTGCATTGTTCGATATCAATACGCAGCATAACTCGTAATGGATCCTTAAACGAGAGAGCGACAAAGAAATAGGACTCCAGGAACTTGCAACCAAAGACACAGCACCAAATTGCCATGGACATGTAACGATCGGCACGCTTCAGTCGAGGAAAATTGCCCATCATGGTAGCATCATCAAGTGACAAGGAGGATGCTTTTGGTACAAGTGCAAAATAGATGCTGACTCCAATGCTGATCAACAGCTGTATAATAGACACCAACATAGACCAACGACTTGATCGATCGAAAATCACACAGTAAACGGAAGGGCCAGTCGTGATCAACCAGAGTGGAATAAGCAACCAAAGACGCCGCATCAATCGCATAGAACGTCGCCATGTCCATGGGATATAAGAGTATTCGACAATGTTGGCAAGCATGACCAAAGAGACAGCCCAAGTACCACCCAAGGCAACCACCGATAATCGCATCGGCATTTCATCTTCGCCATATAACTCATCCGCGTTTGCACTTATGTAGAACCAAAATGGGACCACATGAATAATCCATATGCGTGTAAAATTGACAAGTAAATGAAGCCATGATCGCTTTTCTTTGTATGTTTTGTGAAAGATCTTTTTCCATTCGACTTGTTGCAAGATCTGATATTGCTGTTCAGTTGGATGCTTCTCGACACAATCGATCCACGATCGCCAAAAGTATTGATTAACATCATCGTATCCAATAATCTTTGCATGATCCCGTTCACGTTGCTGGGATTGATCACGTAAAAAGGTGTAAAGCGGTGTGACAATGGTATCCAGGAAATCGCCTTCAGGTGCCACCTGTTCCTCCTCCTCAGTCGATAGTGATACGATGCGTCCAGATGCACATTGAAAGATAAAGCAAAGAAGTTCAGGACAAAAGCGTAAGACGGATGCTTCGCCCCAAATCAGGAGCCATAATGCAAGTTGTTGAATACGATCGTCGTCGGTGTGTGCTGTCTGCGGTGTGCGTCCTGTCTTTAGGCACCATTGTCGATAGTTGGCGTCTGGTCCACCAATGTACTCAGCATGAAGAGAATGAAGCGCTGCTAATGCCGGCATACGTGATCCACGAGAGTCAAGCATCACTCTAAAGTGGTCGAGCATGTTTTGCATACTGTCGTGCTGGAAGCCAAACGTGTTGGTCAACCGTACAAAGATCTGCTGAATGTTGCGTAACGAGAGCACTTTGGCATTGTCGTTGAGGTGCTCCACCAATGTGTCGTTTGAAAGGCTGTTTGGAAGCGTGTCATCACCAGTCGCCATGACATCGGGACTACTGTATTTGCGTAGAGGTCGCTGTCGTCGAGCATCAATGTGTGCAACAAGAGTATCAGTGGAAGGTGCATAACGCAGATATCGCCCTGAGTTTTGAATGTCATCCCGAACATGATCATAGAGACTGTCACTTGACCTATAGTTGATGTTAGATTCATCCTATGCCATTCAATAAAAGATCATCATCACTCACGTCTTCATCTCATGATACATGGTTTATTCTACTGCAGGTAAAAGGGAACAAAAAAAAGAAGATAATGAATAAAGGAACGATAATATATACATGATCAAGCCTGTACACGTGCATAAATTCCAACCAAAAATGGAGTCCCTAACATCCCCTTTTAATATGGCAAGATCGATAGATTAAAAAATCTACATTGATACGGGGGTAAAAGAGCGATCTGGGTCTACGGTTTCCATCCATAGGATATGACATAGTGTGTTGCCGAGATTTGCAATTTGTTCACGCATTGCTCCATCCACAGGTGACGCCCGATTACTTTCTCGGCTCACCATCCATCCCTGAATATGCGTTGCAGATGAATCCAATTGAAGATGAATCATAAAATCCATATAGCGTCCATGGTTGTAGAGCAGTAAATGCCGTTTCCCACTGCTATCACGGATATCCTTGACACTTTTTCTTTGCAGTAGCACCGTCAGCAAGTCAAATACACGATGCCAATCCAAGGGCACACTGGAAAATATCATATTCTGGTCCACCTGCCGCACGTCAATATGATCGAATTCACTCAACAGTTTGGTCAACCGAGCTGACTCTGCACCAGGGAGCGTTATTGAGCTTGCTTCATATAATTCACTCCAATCATTGTGTCGTTTACAATACATGATCACCTATACAAAATCGAATGAGCATTTGGTTCCTTAAAAGTGATATGAAATAATAAATACCTCTGCCACAATCGTATCCATCCTATCCCTTGCATTGGTCACAATATCATCCATGGTATAGCCATCAAGTAGTAGCATTGCATCGATAGGATCCACAATGATTGCATTTGGTTTGGGAGTGACACTGCCATTCTTGACAAGCATTTCTGGGCTGCTCTCGCCTTGATACCCCACAAAAAAAAAGTATTCGAGCCATAATCCTTCATCAGTCGTCTCTGCAGGACATATAACCAATGTATGTTTCCACAAGCCAGCTCTTCCACCGTCAGATATAAATGAAAGATCATGGCTGGTCACTGCAGCACCCACGGACTTGTTTCGAACCATCACAGGTCGCATGCCATGGCGTGGCGCACTTTGTAAAAGCGTATCGAAAAACTTGTTGCGATTGATAGTATCCGCTACTTGGTAAAAGCCATGGATCACACGATTGCGTGCATAGGAAGCGGGTCGTTTGTGAACAGCGCAAAATTGCCGTAGTACAACCAGTAGATTCAAATGGAACGTGCCTGCTGGTTGCTGAAGATTGTCGCTCGTATTGTTGGCAGCGCTGAGCAAATGCTGAATATAACGTAAATGAAAGTCGTACACAAAAGAATTGATATGAATCAACTGCTTGAAGCGTCCACAGGTTTCCTCGAGCTGACGCACATTCTCATGAGTGCGTATCTTTGTTGTATCAGCTAGTCGACCATATTGCCCATGTAAGGTGTAAAGAGTGACTGATACATGGTTCCCTGTTAGCCGAATTTCGCCCATGATAGATCCTCCTCGCACAACACGTAATAGATATAGAGGTTGGCAATCGATCAACAAGTTTTGAGTTGCACAAAAGTATTGAATGTCATCTTCTCCACCAGAATCGACATCTGTGCTAACATCCACCTTCCTCATTTGTACGCCTTCCAAATAGGATGCATAATCCGTAACGAGTGTTGCAAGCATTTTGCGATACCAATCCACCGTCAAATCGCGCGCCACCATATCTTCATCCAGGTTTTCCCACTTTTCATCATATCGTGAAAACAACAGCGGTGTACGACAATAATGAAATACTCGGGCAGACCGTAAAATGGCTTGGATGTCACCTCGTGTCAATTTATCTCGTTCGGCGGAAGGATAATCATGTTGTTGTCCTTGTGCATCGTAATAATGTCTGCTCCACTTGACACATACTTGACGCGTCTTTTCTTGAAGAATACGTTGACTTGCTCGATACGCCAGGGCATTCAAAAAGCTGAGACCGTGTCGCTTAAGTACATCATGATCATGTTTATCTCGCTCGTAAGCAGTCAATCCAGCCAATGTACGATCAATGTCACTTGTTTCAGGTTGAATAATCGCTTTGCTTGTTGCTGCTGTTGTATCATTTTCTTGATCACCGGCACGCCAAATATCACTGCCCTTGTCAGATACCGTTGCATACGAGATGACATCAGTAAGCTCATCAAATGTCGAGCCTTGTCGTTGTTGAGAGGGCCGTGAAGATGATATAGGTGTCATGTTGCTTTCTGGTGATGTCGTTTTGAGATTGGAAGCTTCACTGCTGGTTGGTGTGGTTGTTGCCATGGATTTTGGCTTGGGATGGTGTTTTGGTGAGAGCATATGGATATGTGGTGTAAGATAATGATGTCCTGCCAAGAGATGTTGCAAAGATGGACACGTTGCCACGGTGCTGTAATCATCAAGAATCTTTTTGATAGGCTCAGCATGATGAAAAAGCCCAATCTTTTGATGTAGAATGTTGTCCAGCACACAGTTGCGAGTTGCTTGGCGATTGACGGCACGGAAAATGTTTTCAAAGATGCTAGTGCTTTGCTTCTCGGACCAATTGTACGTGTATACACAAATGCTATGAGCATCCAATAAAAGGATAAGGAAACAATGTTTGCTGCCATCAGCACGTAGACCATGACGAGAGCCGCGACTAGTCACTCCAGACATGGACCTTGATGATGAACGAGAGCGTTCTTGGGTATCATTTTTGCTGCTGCTAGCTTTCCTGGACGAATGATGTGAGCTAGTGGAGCTGCGTCGTGATCGTTGTCCTGTAGATCGGTCACTCGCCACACTGGTACGTCGCATTTCATGGCCATCGGACGCTACGTTGCCTAGCTTCTCCACAAAATCGCTCAATCCACTGATACCAACAAGCCGAATATTATTCCTCAAGCCATCTTGCAATCGTTTTTGGCCTTGGTATAACTCCCAGCTATCAGGTCGATCCACTAAGGTTCCTGCTACTGTCATTCGTAGATTGGTGTCGATATTGCAAAGCTCGCAATTGATGTAATCCAAGATATCATCCATAGCCCATGGCATTACACGCACACTTTGCTCAAATGAAAATACGGTCGAGCTTTTCCATTGTGCGGCTTTTTGCAAGATATACAGGATCGAATCGATGAAGCGTTTTCGAATCACCTTGGATACGCTCTTTGTTTCTGGTGATAAAAGTGCTCGTTGCAGTAATGCTGCTCCAAAGTCCACGGTTACTGTCTTTTCAATAAAGTAGTCGCATAGGCTTTGCCGGAAACATTCGTATAGATATTGCATTAATGGGTCTGCATCGGTTGATCCCGTGGTCCAAATCTCGATCCACACCTTGCACGAGCTCCTGATATCAGAGCCACTCGATTCCCGAAATTCCTTTTCAAGACAATTTTTGATACGTTCTGGATTAACATCCATGGTGGGTGGTGCACGTGAGACTCTCTCAGTATCTTGTGTGGGAATGGCTGTGATGCAAATGCCTGCCATGCCTTGGCCAGCGGCTAGTTCCAAGGGTGTCGATGAGCCTGGAACTCGTTGTGTGCAATTGTAGTAAAAGCAACATTCTCCGTTTTTTAGAGCCCTGAAAGAAAAGGGGCAGGGGGTAAGTAATCTGTCAATATATCCTTTTTATCCCTGCTCTATATATTTTACCTATCCTCGGGGATGGCAAATCGCTCCCGGTTATATAAGCCAACAATGTCAGTGACATAGGGTCCAGCAAGAGATTTGATGCTATCCATCAAAATGGCTTGCTTGAAAAAAGACATCAGAGTGCTTGGATCATTCACCAGGATGGGCACGTCAAACACCTCCTTGCTTCTAGGCGGCTTTTCCAAAGGAAGAATGAAACGGACATCCTATTAATAGTAGTAATTTAGTAAACCAACATTCTTCCCAGATCGATCCTCCATAGAAGAATAATACTTACTGCGGGTGTAGGCTTGGTATTAGGATTTCGAAGAAATACTTGTTGAATCTCATTCAGGGTGATGTGTGATATCAACCGATTCTCCAATAAATCCACAAATTCTTGTTCAATCCATGAAGGGAGATCAATGCCATGTACTTGTAGTACCAGCTCGCGTGCTGATTCACCCCCAATAGTAGATCCAGTGGTACTTCTAGTTGCAGTCATTGAGGGTGTCATGCCTTCTACCGGTGTCAACATGGGTGATTTAGTAGCCAGAGGGGAGGTTGCTACTATGGTTGGTGGTTCTCCCTCAGTCTCAATCCAAGTACCGACTTCTTGCTCAAAGATCTTGCAATAGACAATCGAGCTTTCTCGTTCAATAACAAACATTTGGGGTCGATTCATGACAACAAATAATCGCAAGACATCTGCGGTCAGGTACTTGATAGCAACATTTGGTTGAAGGCGCCAATGCAAGGGGAATCGTTTAGTGTAGACAATAGGACATCCAAATTGACCAGGGGTAAATGTAGCATTGTCGATTTCATTGTCGTCGTCATCGTCATCTTCATCTGAAGAAACATTGCCATTCTTGGGTAGTGGTTCCAAGAATTTGCTTTTAGAAAATATGTGAGGAACAAAGATCGACAGCAATAATACAATGAAATGCTTACCTGCAGATGCGTGTTTCTTGTAAACTCCTTAACAAGATGAGGCGGTTGGTTGTATCCTGTACCTCCAAAAGCTTGTTCTTGACTCGCTGTATGACATCCAGATGTATTTGGAGCTTTGAATAAAAGAAAATCCGCATATGATCCTCTTGAGGATGTAGCACCAGCCAATAGAGTGGTCGTTTCTGGAAAGGCACCTTGTCTGAATCATTTGTCACGGATTCTTCATGATCTGTGTCGTCTGTTGAATCGAGAGTGCTGATACCCAATCCATGGCATAAGTCATCATGCTCTACGGATGACGAGCTAGAGCTGATAACGGATGTCTCTTCCATAGGTGATGGCATGACGGGTGTAGTAGCGAGTAACTCTTCATCTGACATGTTGTAAATGGCATCCAGGCTCACGTAAAAGTAATCACCCACACGCTGTAATTGATAATTTCCAGGTGTCTTGCCTTGCTTTTCAAGCTCGTCCATAAACAGCTGACGTCCTTCTTCAGGGTCTTTAACAAATTGAAACGGCACATTGACCACCGTAGGAAATTTCACGAAAATGCTGCCATGACCCAGTTGCGTAGCAACGTAACGTAGGATCGACTTGGTAACCACATTCACTCTCAATAGGCCATGCAATGTCTCCTCGGTTAATAGCCATCGTATCCGAGCCTCAGTTTCTGCCAATGCTTCCTGCTGATCTCGTGTGAGCGACGAAAAATGGGTGGGTCTCGAACGCATTGAATGAATGAGAGATCTACCAACAAAAGGACTTAGCATATGCAATTTGGTATGCATAAATGGTAAACTTACTCTCGTTGAAGTGGTAGCGTTGCATCTGTGGTGGCATAATCTTCATCCAAGGACCTTGGCATATTCAGACACACGATATGCAGTGATACTGTCACGTCGCCAGAAACCAAAGGTGACCAACTAGCCTCGTCTTGAGTGGTAGGTTCAAAGTTGAATTGCTTTCCTTGCTGACTTTTCCCGGCGAAGCTCATTGGAAGTGAAGTAATAGGGATGGTAGCAACATCGGTCTTCTTTCCTCGTGTTCTTGTGTATACACATTCAAGTCGTACCAAAAGAGGGATCTGCGAGTATGCTACGAGGTCCACAAGCAAAGCAATCTTTTCATCCTTGCCCATCTCAGCGTTGTCTGGTTTGGGAAATGAGGGTCGGTAATAGAAAAGATTCAAAGTCTTGCCATCAGTGGTATGTATCGGTGCAAAGTATTGCTGCAACACGGCTTTGAATTGCCTTTGGATCTCATCCTCATGTTCGCCGCTATTGATATCATTGTAAGTATATTATACAATTTGAAACAAAATGATGCCTACATACCTCAATTCGTTTTCTCGTCGCTGAAGAGTCATCACGTTGATGAAATCTGTAATATCGATCTCCATGGTAGATTCATCGCAAAGGTCAAGCACCATGCCCAAATCATCCTTGTTGACAGTAAAACCACGCAAGAGACAAGTGAAGAATGATCGAAAGAAACTTCTGCAGTAGATGCGTTTGATATCTTGAGTGATTCTAAGAGCTCGTTCTGAAAGCTGTGGTGCTGTTGTAGCTCGCCGTTTGAAATGACCTTCATAGAGCTGTGGTCGCATTGTGATACCCAATCCATCTTCTTCATGCACCAGCCAGTCAACCTTGTTCATGGTGACACCACTATCCTCCTCATCCTCCTCTTGATAACTAGAGATATTTTGCAAGGCGCCAGCCTGAGTGCTTTTGCTGCTAGGCTTGATTGGCTTTTGTCGAACACATTCAAACACAACAATATCAACATGACGATAGATGGTGGCCGTATCTTGGTTGTCGTCAGAAATGTTTTTGATGATAGAATCCATGGTTGGGAAAAGGATGATAACAAAGGATCGTGGATCAAAGATTTTGACAAAGCATCTCGTGTCACATAAATCGGATGTCAGCCGAATTCCCGATGCATGATGATGGCCCATGCTTCTTGACATGGCTTTTGACAGCTCGCACCAAAAGTCGGATCTCCTTTTGTGACTCTCCATTGCAATCTCACCATCAGACACCTTTTTCAATCCGCCTTCGACAAAGTAATTCAATAAAGCATAGCTTTGAGCACACATGTCGAGCTCAGCCAGCTTTTCCTTTGCAGCATTCAAAGTAGTGTCCGGTCGTAAGCAAATCGTATGCGCCATTGATATGTTTTCAAATGCATCAGAAAGCTGGTCATAGCCACTGTCGCCGTCACTTGAGTCGCATGTGCTGCTGGTGCTGGTGGTATTCACCCCGAAACGCGGGCTGGGATAGGATGCAACAACAAAGGCATTCGTCTCCAATACGGATACGACATCAAATAGCTGGGGCAGCATCATCATCACTGTAGCATCCTGCGCCATTATAACGTCTTGTGATCTGAAATCCTCCTTAGACTTGGATCTGCCAAGCGCATGGATCTGGTCAAACGTCACCAATTGTGATATAGTCTTACGGTCGGGTTCCACAGTCCATATCTTGACAAGCTCGTATTGTTCTTGAGTTACACTTGGCTCCATCCATAATTCGGTTGTGATTTTCCCAGTGTCTGAATCCTTCCAAATAAAGTATTGAATCGCACAGGGTGGTTCATTCTGATCATTTCCAGGCAACTTGATCTCTTGGTAGAAATGAATGCTGTCAGGTCTCGGTGTCACCAATTGATAGCCCTACACAATGACACAAATTGTATGAGTGAAAAAAGGCATTAAGGGGCACGTATATAACATTACCTGATCCAGCCGTGCTTGACAAAGAAATTGGAATGCAAGGTCATGAATAGGCATCATCTTGTGCTCTTTATGATATTGGTTTTGATGACTATCCGTCTGCCAGGACCAAGTCATATGCCGCAAGTAATCGCGCACAATATATTCACTAGTCAACCAGAGAGCGACAGGCAAGTACCATGCCCTTGAATTGCCAAGTGATATTCCCTTATCCACTGGTATGGTCTCAAAATGTTGCTCATCCCTCATAAGTAATCGCGAAAAGGGCCGTTGGCATATGGTGTTGACTGATGTTCCAGCTTCTTCCTCTGATCTTTGTAGCAAGTGCAACATATGACTGACGCTTTTCCTCCTTGCATGCACATCCATGTTGAAAAAGAGAAAGCGTAACGATACAAGACGACCGTATTCACGTCGTATACGGATTTCATAGAATGAAGGCGGATATACAAGGCTCAATGAAAACCCATCTTCCTGTGGTTGCTGTCGATCACTGTCATAGTTGAAACGATTCAAGACTCGTACAAAGGTGCCATCCGTGCCTTCAAAATCAGATGTCGTCCGTAATATATGCCGTACACGTTCCAACTCATCCGATATCTCTGCTTCGACATGATACACAAAGTCTTGATTGTACATGGATGCCAATTTGGGTGCCATGTAAGGTGATACATCTCCAATAAGCAAGTCGATATTGTCATGGTCGTACCAGCTGCGTGTTCTTGATCGTCCTTCCGTTTCATTAAGTCGTTCCCAAAAGTCGTGGAAATTCTCAACAAAGGCGTGTCGTTGCTGTATTGGATCGATTGATTGTGATGAGCCGTTGATAGCTGAAAGATATTTGGTGTTGAAACTAATGGCCGATTTGAGTGTCTCGTCGCCTTCGAAGATGTCATTGAGATAATTTTTGAGTCGTTCAGCTTTGGCATAGGATGGTGCTGTATATGCATCACCCACGTAGGCAGCTCCTGTGACAACACCCATCATTTGTGCCCTTCTTCTGAATACATCCCAATTCTGTAGCATATGAGCAAACTCGGCTTCTGTTCGTACAAAGATTTCAGCACGGGGTGCTTTGGCTCGACAAAAGATGGTGCTGGGAACAAAGCGTTGCTCTGCCTTCATTGGACCAATGATAGCTGGTAACCATGTTGCTCGTATTCTGTATTCTACCACAATGTTGGGTTGCCATTGAAGGGTCATGACGATTTGAACGCGTTCTTTTTTGATGGAGCTGATATCTGGTGCGTCAAAGGATTGCATTACAACATCAGAGCGCTTCATGCCGCTATTGTCATCGAATGATACTGAGTGCAAAGAAAATCCTTCACGTGCTCGAGATGCGATAATATGAGAGAATTCAGTCGGCAAAGGATATTCTCTGTATCGAAGTAATCGTAATGCTTCTTGCGGAGGTTTAGCATATGGATCCCATGGGAAGTTGTAAGGCGCTTCATTATCTCTCGTTGTATCAGGTGTGTCATGTGACTGGAGGCGGTTGTCGTTACTTCGAGGAGCAAGGCAGGATTCATGAAACAATAACCGAGAGTGATATTCATTAGGTGGTGGAATTGTCGTATCGGATGCTGGTACTATTTGTATCACGCTATGTTGGTCTGTGCTCTCTGTGTGATCATCGAATAAGGAAGCAAGTTCTTGATCATCTTGGTACATGGGATATTTTGTAGCAGGGGTGCATTGATGAGAGTAGATGAATGATCCATTCGTGGCTCTTGTAAGGAAAAGAAGAATCTCATTGTCAGGCACAAAACCAAAGTTGCGACCAGGGACAAAGCTTTGTGCTGATCCCACTTGAATAACGTGGCAGGTGACATTTTCATCCGCAAATTGTCGTACAAAGGTGTTGTCATGAACGTTTGATTTCATTGCACCATCGGTGATAAGGATGAGCTGCGGGTTTCCTTCGGGTGGTAACAATTTCAATGCAAAGTGACCCGCATGAAGAATACGAGATAAGTTGGCACCTGATTTGCCCAATCCCCACACTTCTCGTTTGGATGAATGATATCCTTCTTCTCGACGAGGTATCTCTGTAGTAGGACGATGGAAATCACGTGGTGTTGATGGTGGATTGCTTTCTGGTGTATCGGGTCGTGGTGATTGTAATCCAGACAATGAAGTTGTATCCAAGATGGTGACATCTTGACTCGTGCTCACGTCGAGATCATAGCCGAAATTAGATCGCTTACGCTTGAGTAGGCTACGAAAGCGCATGGTGTCTCGTTGGAAGGCGACAAATTGAGAATAAAGCTCTGATATCACATCATCGATATTGTGGTGACTGATCAAGACGTTTTGCATAAAGACACGCATAGTGGGATGTTCAGCAAGCATGGGTATAACATTGATGTTGGATGCAAATTGAGAACAATCGGCCATCACTGTGAGTCGGAGAATAGGTCGCAGCTGCATAGATACAATCAATTAATCTTGTATTACAATCATCCAAGCATAAGAGATCACTTACTATGACTTTCTCAGACGCTGATACTTGCAAGGCAAAAGGTTGAATGACACCTTCCAGAGAATTGCGTAGACTATAAGGTTGTTTAGGTTACACATACACATCACACAAACTAAATCTTGATCTGACCTTTCAAATGCACCTGACAACAGGATTGTCGGGGTTGTACTACCAACGGTTGCCAGGCTAGAACTGAGATCGACAATGTACACCAAGCGATATTCGTATGTCAATGTCATGAGATTGGTGCGTGGAGATAGTACATAGACTTCGTTGGATGATGTCGTTGATGTTGATGATGATGATGAATTTTGTGATTGCTCGGCATGATGGTGATGGTGATGATGATGATGATGATGATGGGATGGCGGTGAAGTATTAGCGGTGTCTACAATCGAGTCGTTGAATAATCATAGTTAACAATGAGAATTGGATATTCATTCATACCAAGATGTGCATCGGGTTTCCAAATAGGTTTGCGGTTCTTTGATAGATAAAGAAATTGCATTGACTAAACATAGATTACACGTGAGTCGGCTGCTGTGATCTATCATGTCAAATTAATGTTTGATGTATACCTCGTAGGTCTTATCATGCAATGGTTGGAATAGAATCTTAAGTCTCCATTGCACGTATTCATTGTTCGTAAATATCCTCGAGTGCTTCAAGAGAACGACTGCTGCCTTCGCTTCAACAACCTATTGACTCACTGTTATTACTCGATTCTCAAACCTTATTGACAATGTGCGCCTACCTTGGCATGCTCATCGCGTGGAATGGGTGTCGTGTTACTTTTGTCGTGATCGTCCACTTGGCTGTGTAATGGCGAAGGACTCGGTTGCTCTGTTGGATTCATACCGACATTGTGGGACATTAACTCAAAGAAAGTGCCAGCAGCGAAATATCCCGAGCGAGCGACTGACTCGTGACTGCAACCAATCTCACTTTATCGTCTCTTTGTTCTTGACCAACATGCTACTACAACGCAATGTGTTCCTTCGTACGGGACGGCTTTTCTCGACAACCGCATGTCGCTTGAATACCAGCAAGCCTTCTTCCAGTAAGACATTCCACCATGCACTATAAGCAATGGAGCTAATGGTGACTATTGCAGCACAACCCTACTTGCACTTTCACCCTTTACCCAAAGACGCGACACGGCCGTTTGCTGTTTCATTCTTATCAAGCCAAGATCTTCCAAGCAACAGCACAATCACAGATTATTCCAATTTGATCATTGGTTGGTCCCCTGAAACGATCGACATGAAGACATTCGTTGAAAATCCCGGATACATCAACTTTATGACCAACGTCTTGAAGCATAATATCCACAAGGTGAATGATTCGACTCTCAAAAGTCTTGCTGAATGGCAAAAGGAAGGGTAAGTTTCTAATTTAATCTTATGTTGGATAACTCGTACTCATTTTAAACCATGTCCATAGCTGGTTGCATATCGCAGATGAACGCAATCCTCCTCCCTGGGGAAGAATTCCATATCCAGAAGATATCATTGGCACCGTTCTAGTCAACAACGGGGTGATTCAACCAGAAACTTATCAAGAAATGCCGACACATCGCTTGGTTACATCCAATGGCATATTTCAGCTATCAGAACCATTAAGACAATGTATCATTGATGCCTCCAAAAAGCTGGTCAAGCAATAAAACGCTATTACGAATATCGTATGCATTGTAAGATAGTTATCATTGGGATGTTGGAGATCATGGAAGACAATGCTTGAAATCCTTGTATTGAAAGCTATTTAGGGGGACCGGACGAAAAGGTAGTGAGTACCGTATACAGGATATTAAGTAAGCTAGAGAATATATGTGGTCCATGTATACAAATAAAAATGTGCCTTTTATGAAGTGTTAAGTCCCTGGGCAATGTCTGCCTATGCATGAAGCTGGTGTAACAATGCATGAGGATCGAGTAAATGAGGATCGCATGCTGCAGTCGTCTTTTACATCATTATGAGCATTTTCAACACGGTCAATACGGGAGGAAGATTACTGGTGGTTCACCCCAACCTTACACCTTTCCCACATATCCATAACCCACGATGCAGCTCGTCCTCTACAATTCAACGACATTATTCATTTGGCAGGACACCATTGTATTGTCTATGTTGATGATATTTCAATATACATGAAGAATAAAAGATACAAGTCTATCATTTGTTGTCAAACTCTAATATCATCTAATTCAAGAGGGCCATCATATCTTCAACCCTTGCGTATTTCTCTCTAGGTTTGCCGAGCTTGTGACCAGCATCAAATTCAGCTTGTTCAATAATCTTCCATTCTGCATAGCTCACAGGTCGTATGTTGCGATGCTTGAATAATTCCGCCAATCCATCTGCTCCATCGCTGTGTGAATTTGCAAGCATAGGCTTTCCTTCTTTCAAGTCGTAGGCAATGGTATCAGCTGTCTCGTAAGCATCGTTCATAGTAGACACAATCACACCAGTAGGACCACGCTTTAGCCAACCCGCGGTGTACATGCCAGGTACCTTTCATCCAATCGCAATATTAATCACCTTCGCCATATGCACTTTTGTCACCTTACATACCTCTTGATTATCATTTGTCAACACCTTGCCGAGATAATTGGGTACTCTGCCTTGACGATCATCGAAAGGAACACCAGGCATCGAAATACTCCTGTATCCAATACTCCGCAACACCAATCCACATGGCTGATCTTCAAAGGCACCCGTGCCAATTGCTTTGCGTTGATCAAAGGGACCTTCCAGGCGGTTGATCTCGTAACGAATACCATCCACTTGGTTATATTTGGGTAAAATCTCGACTGGGCTGCGTAAAAACTTCAAGCTCCATGATCGATCTCCTGCTTTTGTAGCCGATCCTTTCTCCAAAATACTCATGAGTCGTTTCAAGGGTCGGTTCTTGCTGATGAAAGGCTGTGCTTCCGCAACTTCATTCTTGATCCATTCATGATCTGCATGGAAGGCCACACCGGGCAAATTCATTTGTTCTCGCAACTCCTTTGATGTAAATGATGCCTAATATGCTTGATGAGTCGCCTGTAAAGTCAAATACCTGAATTGTTATTTACCTGCAATGGGCCACGACGACCAACAACATGCACATGACGAATTCTGCTCTTGGATAAAGCTTCCAGGGCGTATTCAGTAATATCGGTTTTACGTAACTCATCAATTGGACATAATAAGACACGAGCAACATCCAGTGCCACATTGCCTTGTCCAATCACCACGGCCGTGTCAGTCGAATCCAAGGGGAACTTGATGGAATCAAAGTTGGGAAGTCCATTGTACCAAGCAACAAACGCACGAGCAGAATCCACACCGTAGACATCCTCATTTGGGATACCAAGTTGTCTATCTTCGCTAGCACCATACGAGAACAAGATGGCATCATAGTGTTGTTTAAGCTCTTCCACTGAGACACCAGTTGACGAATCGCCCACGGTAACGTTGCCAAGGAAACGGAATCTGTCGTCTTCGGCAACACGATCAAAAGTGCTCATGACGTTCTTCACCTCGGGGTGATCGGGAGCAACACCGAAACGCACCAAACCATGAGGGACAGGGAGACTATCGTACATGTCGATTTGTGTGTTGGGATGCTCTTTCAAGAGTCGATGGGAAGTATAGAAACCGGCAGGGCCACTGCCTACGACAGCAAGCCGGAATGGTGAACCAACAGTAGTCGAATAGGCACGAACGCACGAACGCAACATGGATAAAGTCGTAAAGAGGAACCCAACCCGTAAATCCGCACCTAAAGTTATAATTCATTTTACCGGGCCGACTTTGCAGCGATCCGATCTGTAAACATTCAAAGTATATATATTACAACAACATTATACTCTACATATGCTTTGACTTTTATTATGTTATTTTCTGTTGCCATTCACAAGCCAGTAATTATATATAATAGGTTACTGAGAGAAAAGGAGGAGGAGGAGGGGATAATGCAATACACAACCACCACTACGTACTCGTAGCAATATCACGTGATATAAATACATGTAATGCCACTTCCATGCTTGTGTTTATAAAATAAAGCATTGGGTATTCTTATGAAATGAAAGTGATATTTGACTGATACAAGGATGGGTGGGTTGGTGCAACAATTGCCATGCAGTTGGACAGGATGCCGTGTGATTTCTGCTACCGCTAGGAATGGGTCATTGTGAACTCGTTGCGCCAAGGCTTTTCCGGGGCTTCCTTGCTTCTTTTTCTTGATTCTTCCTAATGGACAACAACCCATTTCGTTCTCAAAATGCCAACATGTATACAGGAATGCCTTCTGGGCAAGGCCAGTTTCCGCAGAGCAATCCAATGCCATCCACTTCAAACTTTGGCAATAGCAACTTACTTGTAGACACGAGTCTTCCCGGTTCTACCCAGCAACAGCAGCCATTACAACAACAACAACAACAACCATACTATTCTCCTCAACAACAGCATCCTCCACAACAATCCTTTTATCAACCTATGAATAATCAACAACAATTCGGTTATCAACAGCAACCTACTACTACACACCCTTTCATGCAGCAACAACAACAACAACAACCCTCCTTCCAACAACCACAACAAACATCCTCATTTTATAATCCCACTCAATCATTTGGCTATGGTGGCTCTTTCAATAATGGAGTAACAACGAGTTTCCCACAATACCAGCAGCAACAGCAACCACAAGCATACGATCCATCCAATGTCTTTATTCCCCAAAATTTCGGTGTCTCTTCAACTACTAATAACCCCGGTGCTCAGCAATTCCAACAACAGCAAAACATGCCTCAACGGCCGACGGTGGATGCAAGCGCTTATCTAAAAAAGAGTGGCAAGGTACGCAAAGAGGAATGCCCAATCTGTCACAAGATGATTGAAGGCGATGATCCAGCTATTAATCACCATGTCAACGAGCATTTGGAATACGATATGTAGTACATTTGATGATGACAATACATGCTGGCTTATTATTTATCAAAAGATGATTGTGGATGAAAGAAAGGGGGAAGATAGAGAGAGAGGAATACATAAATTGAGAGAGATAGATGAGGGGTGTGTGTGTGTGTGGATATGGGGGTATATAAATGCTCATCATGCAGCTACCCCGCATTTCCAATCATTCTTGTCGAGAGCTATCGGTGATTCACAAAGATTTTGCTGTTGTTGTAATACGCGTTGTTTTTGTAAGCGATCGACTTCATGCATTAAATCCGTCAAAAAACGCTGTGATACGCGATGAACGCCAAGAATGGGGCCAAGCCATCGTGCAAGATATCCTTCGCTTCTTACAGTCTCTGTCAAAGTCAATAGCGTATGTTGTCCTGTGCTACTTAGACGAATATAAATTTCCCATTCGCGTTCAAAGGATGACCGTGGTCCCAACTTGACGTTAGAGGCGGATGTAATGGATGATAAACCCTTGTTATGGCGTGTGGCTCGATCCACTCGGATAAGGGTGTTGTCATTGATTTTAGTCATTTCAATAGCTCGTACGCGTGTTTTGAATTGGCCTGTGGTGGTTGTGGTGCCTGTGGCTGTGGTGGTTGTGGTGAGATTATCAACGACACCAATGTGTTTTTGAACAAGTTGTTGTCGAGTCCTTGCGACATACTCCAGAAAATGAAGACCATCAAGGGATTGGACGCCGACCACATGGGATCGCCAAGAAGGATAACGTTGGATATCAAGAATGGTATTCCATACCAGCTGTGGAGGTGCTGCTAATTTCACGGTTCTGGCTTGGCGATGCTTTTGTGGTAACACGTAATGGAGACAAAGAGCAAACACCGACAACTCCAATACGATCAGGCTCCAGAGAGTAGCTGATTCGTATAAATCCATCAAAGGATGAAGAAAAGAATCCATGAGATAAGAGCTGAATATGGAAAGAAAGTGAAAAAGGAAGAAAGAGAAGAAAAATATGAAACGAGTGGTTCAGGACCAGTCTAAATAAACGTTCTCGTGATCAGCTGCACAAGGTGCGTACACAACAACAACAATCACCATGCTCTCATCATCATCACCATCATCATCATTTATGTATCGGAAGAAAACAGCTAACAAGAAGGCATGTTTAAATACATTTAATATGCATATTGCAGGCGAATGTTGATATTTATGGGTCATATTAAAACAATGGCCAAAGGGTTGACAGGTGCGAATCATCACCATGGATGGGTTGGGATGGCAACAAGTTAAATCAATTCATAGGTTTAATTCGAATTCAGCAAAGGGTCCAGGTTCACCAGCCAATTGCTCCTTTAGCAACTCCTCTTCACACTATTCCTCTATGCAATGTATTGGCTCAATGGTATAGCAAGCAAGCTTTCAACTGCCAATTTGCGTGAACATGCCTCCAATGCTACAGTCGACGATGCTTCATCAACAACCGCATTCCCACAAACATACGACCTCGTCCAAGTAGCTGCATCGCCCCACGCGTCGGTATTCGTTACTTGCACTACCTCGACAATATACTTGTGGTCGGTCAAGGTAATACTACAGCATAATACCATTCCACTTGGATATTGAAGGATATCTCTTTCTCTCTTAGCCCACAACAATATTATCATTCATCGATCGATCAGAAAAGCACATCAATGAATTTGGAGAGAACAAAAGCATATTATGGAAACCAGACGCTACCTCTGTTGTCATTATGGTAAAGCATACGGCATAATGGAGACAGAAAAGTTGTCTAACAATGAAGCATCTCTTTAATAGACGACAAAGAACTATCTTTTACTTTATGCTATCCTCAACTTTGATCAGCGATCATTTGAATTTAACTTTCCGCATTCACATCATGCCATGGTAACTGGTCCAGGCGAAGGCAGCGGTCCACGTACAATGCTTCTCAAGTTTCGATTGGCGATTCGAGTGGATGCTGGTGTAGCATGGTAAGATGACAAGATGATATACATACATACATTATCCTAATACCTTTTAGTGGTACATCATCCGACGACACACTTATTATTGCAACTCAACGACCAGCAGCCATTCAATGTATCTCTTGGAACCCACATGAAGTAAATTCGACTCAAACATCGGTGCAAAACAAGCTTGGTTTCTTTGTTCAATCATCAGGTTCGTTCTATTTATGCATGCCAATCACTACGTGCTGATACTAAATTTGGGTTGTAGAAAAGATTGTGTCGGCTTTATACGACAAGACGATGAATATCTCGCTTTGGATCACAGATGCTGGCCGAGCCTACTTTGTACAAAATACAAACGTCACCAAACAACGTCGACGAAGCAGTAACAGCAGTAACACAGTAAGTCGGATCTTTTCTAGTAGCCATCAGCTCCCGTTATTCTTACACATGCACACTCATGTAGCCATCCTCACCAACAGCTGCATCTTTGAATGGGAATACTGCTTCACCAACAATGCCTTCCTACCGAGAATCGATCGCATGGCACGGTGTTTGTTTTCATGGGATGGATTCGGATCCTTTAGAAGCTGATATGCAAGCAACCTGTGTGGCGGTCAATGGCAAATTCTCTCTAATTGCAGTCGGCACGAGAAGGTAATGATCATGATTATCACCAGAAATATGCAAGACTAACATAATAATACTTTATGCAGTGGAAAGGTGTATGTCTACTCGGCTCACAATTATACATCGACTCCGACTCTTTCACATGTGTTCACGCGTGACATGAATGCACCTGCTGATGCACGTGGATCATCATCCAATACATCCATCAAGACGCTGGCTTGGACATCAGATGGCTATGCTATTGCTGTTGGATTTGAAAAGCAAGGACTAGCGGTATGGAGCGTATACGGCAATCTCTTATGCTCTATCAGTGCTACAGACGACATTTTCTATTCCAGGGCTGATAATGACGATTTTGGGTAGGTATGCTTTCTATTCATCGCTTGAACTTCGTTCACTCATGCGCATGTATAGGTCCGAATTGAGCCAAGACGCTTATGTTGCAGGTGTACAGGGATTGGTAAAGCAAGGACGATGATATATATATATATATATATATACCTATTTTTCACCATTGTATGTTAGTTCTGGGGCCCTGGCAATCATCAACTATTTATCCTGAGCAAACATCAACCTAATACTCTCAGCCAATTGGATCCATCAAAACAAAATGGCGCGTTGTTCACGTTACCTTTTGCAAAATCAGCCATTACAAATTTCCACAATGCAGTAAGTCATGGAATAGCAACATGTTCGGATAGCTCCTCTGATACGATTACATAAAAGGAAAATGCACGTCGTGGACTCTTGCAAATGGATGACCGCATTCTTCTTTACAACTACGGTGGTGACTATCAAGAGAACAATACAACAACCATTGATCCGGACGCCGCCTTATGGACACAAGTGCTGGTAAAGTTGGATTGACGACCATCCATAGAGTGGAGGACTAACAACGCATTTATAGTATCCACCAATGTATATCACAGAACACTGGCCAATTCGTGTATGTTTTTGAAAAGCCCGCTTTCATTGTCGTTGCTCATTGTCTCCTGTCAATAGTACGCTTCGATCAGTCAAGATGGCCGATTCATTGCGATTGCTGGTAGACGAGGCTTTGCACACTACAACACGTTCTCCAATCGATGGAAGATGTTTGGCAATCAGCAACAAGAGCAGAGTTTCCTTGTAAGAGGAGGAATGGCATGGTACAAGAATATCCTCATTGCTGCATGCGAAGTACTCAACTCACCAACATCCGGCGGGAAAATATACGAGGTATAAAACGAGTTGTATTTGGTGGATTTGGCAAATGGATTGATCAATCCCCGTAGTTGCGATTGTATTCTCGGGATAGCAACCTCGACAATGCTTACATCCTCCACAATGAATCATTACAAAGTATGCCTCTTTATATCAGTATATGTGGCACGTTCCTTTTGGTGTATACAGCCGACAACGTACTCAACATCTACTCGATTCAAATCCGATCTGAGAACATGAACTCTGGAGTATCGAATGGCAATGGAACAACAAGCATAGCACGTTTGGAACGGATTCGGCGAGTAGCATTTGTCAACATTGTGGCACGTGCATCACGGGTGCGTGGCATAAGTTTATTTACCAGTTACAATGGAGGTACATACACAAATTCACGTTACACCATCGAATCATATGCCGAGTCTAACGGTGTCATAGATCAAATGGCGACATTGGGCGACGTCATCTCTGCTCACATCATGGTACTGGTGGATGGCAAGTTGATTATGCTCAGCCCACGTATACCTGTAAGCTGTATTATGGAAACCATAGTCTTACTGCACGTTGCTAATATAACCCTGGTTAGGATGATGACGATGATTCCGATTTGACGGGCCAAGCAAATACCCAAGCACAATACGACCTTCATATCCTGTCAGATAAAACTGAATACTATTGGATTGGTCGAAGAAGCGTTGCCAACCTTTGTACATCAATATGGGTAGTCGATGGAAAGGGTGTAAAGGTAAGGAGTGCTCGATAATAGAAGGGTACTTTACAAAGAATAACACGTGTATTTTAGGTCTTTGCTAATCTGCTGCGAGGAGACGATTATGGATTCAGCACATTTTCCAATGATCCATTTGAGAGCGAACCATCTACTCCCACAACACCAGGAATTCTTGCAGCAAGAGCCAATCTTGGCCGGCCATATTCGTTGGGCTACCACATTGGCCCTGAACCTGTGTCACCTTCAATGTCAGTGGTGGAAATGGATGGATTCTCAAGATGGCGCATCCCAAGCATTCGACAACTCGATGAAGGCACGATCTATATACCGCTCGACTTTTATCCCCATTGTAGGTGTCTTGATGCCATCTCATGTGAAAATCCATGCTAATTAACGCCATTGGATACTAGCGGTGTTACTAGAGAAGGGTGTCATTGTTGGCGTTGAACAAGGAATGGTATTCAAGGAATCTCTTGGATTCATGATTTACAAGATGAGCAGCAAAGTGAGTCTGATATATTACGCTACGATGACCTATTTGCTCATTTCTTTTGTGCATCAGACCCATTTGTTTATCCATCATATATTGCAACATCTACTACGACAAAGCTGGGAGGAGGATGCAGTCGTGTTCGGGCGTGCCTATGAACGGCTGATTTACTTTGGTCACTCACTTGAGATTTTGCTACACACTGTGCTTGAAGAGGAGACGGAAAACCGAAATCAACGTGGTATGGATTGATACAGTGTATATGTGACAACTGAACTGAGCAATGTTTACCAGATCCGATTCTACCGCTGGTGATCAAATTCTTGGATCAATTTCCTCATGCACTGGATGTCATTGTCAGCTGTGCTCGTAAAACCGAAGTTGCCTTGTGGGAACATCTATTCTCGGTAGTAGGAGAGCCCAAGGATTTATTCGAGGTACCACCATAGGGTGAAGGCAGCAGAGCCATCCCGATATTAATCCAAGATTCTGTAGCTGTGCTTATCTGATGACCGCTTACGTACTGCCACATCCTATTTGATTATTCTACAAACCATGCAACCCTTGGCTGTTGGAGGGAAGGTATGTATATGTTACGGATAACAAAGGACTCCATGAGCTCATTTTAGATGCTATCAACAGGATACGATACGATTACTACAAAAGGCAATGGACGTAGAAGATTATGAGTTATGCAAAGAGCTTGTACGCTTCCTCAGCTCGATTGATAGTGAGTGTTGCGCGGATGATGTGATGGGTGTTTCCAGCAGAGCTCTCATACAACTGAATAATAGATTCCGGGAAAACTGTTCAAGAAGCTCTGCAAGTAATCAAGGCCAGGATGGACCCTGATAATCCATTGTCGCCCAATACTGAAGATGCACAAGTGGATAAAGTTGTAAAAAGTATGCAAGAACATGTAATTTAAATTAGCCGCTTCGATGCATAAAGACCATTGTAGAAATATCTATATCATTTTATTGATCATAAGGCTGGGCAATGTGTGTAGTCGAGAGAGCTTTGAATATTATGATGCGTATGAATGAGCATGGGGGTCCTGCTACAATGATACGTTTTTCAAATCTATGCCACCTTCATCTTGATGGCGAACCGCAGTACTCACATTGGTGCATACATTTCGTTGAGTGCTTCCTTCTTTCACCTAACGCTGCCGACCCATACATGACGAGCAAACAACTCCACGCTTACAGGTCAGTGTGCATAGATAAAACCTAAGGATACCTGTTTCTCAAAGTTCTCATAATGAAGCATATAGTTTTTAAATGAATGGAGTTGATCAGCATGTCCCAGCGAACCTTCTGACAAAGTTTCAAGTTCGAGATGGGGAATCCCAAGGTAATCCATACTATTTGACATTTCATGATTTCGGCCGGATACCCAATTTCCGTCCGGCATAGTAAATCTCACATTACACCCTCCCATTCCCAATTTTCAAATGAAGCATGAGGTCTTTGTGAGAAGGAAGTTGATCAGCATGCCCGAGAACATCGTATGTCAAAGTTTCAGGTTAGAAAAGGGCAATCTCGAGGTTATGGACCGCCTTCCCTATTGTATGTTCCCGTCCGTTGATTGTCGGACGCTCCCACTTTTAATTTCACAATGAAGCCTGCAACTTTTATATGAATGGAGTCGATCAGCATGTCGGAGCCCACGGCCTGACCAAGTTTGACGATAGAGGTGGGCAACGGCGGGGGTGTGCACTATACACCCTACTTGCATTCCGTCCGTCCATCGTCTTCCCTATATTTGGGCCGCCCGATTCATTGAAACATCATAATGAAGTATGTAATTTTTAAATGAATGGAATTGATCAACATGACTCAGAGAACCTTCTTACCAAGTTTCAAGCTTGAAATGGTGAATCCCAAGATAGTACATAGTAAATGACTTTTTCATAAATCCGGCGCTTTCCCAATTTCCGTCCATCATAGTAAACCCCACATTATACCCTCGCATTCAAAATCTTTGATTGAAGTATGGGTTCTTTATTAAGACAAAGTTGTTCAGCATATCCAAGAGCATCTTCTGACCAAGTTTGGAGTTCAAGTGAACAACCTCAAGATCATGGATCATTTACAGCGTGCATGAATATGTAGGGCAACATCTGACCAATTTAATTTACAGCTCTTCCACTTGTAGCTTTTTTGTCTCTTCCTCCCATCCCCAACTGTTGCCCCATTCATGTACAACTACCGCCTGCGAACGATTGTCCTGCTTCAACCCATCATGTCGAGCCTACGATTGACTTGATCCTATTTACCTTTGACTGAATGGCAACTTCATGGTGTGTGCACCCCACTACAACACCCGCGTTTCTTGACACTGCACGTTCTCTTGTACAATCCTCAACCACAACCAATCGTAACAGCAGCTGCCATTAGCAAGGTCTTCATTGTATTTCACAACGTCGTCATCTACTGCAACACACGCTCTCTTGCACACTCCTCTGCCACCACCAAACGCAACAGCTACTGCTGCTATTATGAAGGACTTATTTCAGTGTCTCCAACAGCGTTCTTTGTTGCAGCATCCTGCCTTGTAGCCTTTTTTTATATGAACAGCATATAGCAACTATCTTTCATACATACGGATACCAATGGATGATGCCATATCAGCTATCAGATACACCGCAATACAAGCAACCTTCGCCCTGGTTGAGCAGCGTTGGAAACTGACCAAGCAAGTGATTGGTCAACAACCGGATTGAAAAGGAAGCATGCAGCGATGGCGTGGATCTTTTCAACCAACATATTGGATTTGCAGTGGTTATGGATGCATGGATGGGTACAATCAAGTTCACTGATGAGGAAAAAAATACTGGAATGAGGCTTTGGTTACGTGGCACGTTGTCAGCAGGAAGGATGGATCATATCACGAGGATGCGGCTAAGGATGATGATATACTGGGTCGAATTGACAAAAGGTGTTCTGCAGCGGTGGATGATATATTGGAATACTCGATTTAATGCATGCGGCAGCTATTTCGAATCTTGGATGAAGGATGCCTACGACGGCAGCAACCAAGAATGCAACGACACCATTATCCCTGTTGCCTCTATGTGATTCATCTCCGTATCTTATCCAATTTGCCCTTTGTCATATTTAATTGCTAGACATTCACACTGCCATGTACTGTTCTTCGACTTCTTCATTGAATGAAAATTGGATCCAACGTAATACATGGGATATTATACTATCAGCTCATATGGCCATGGTGTGGATCACTTGGCTAGTTCTGGATTGAAAGGGGGAATAGAAGATTGGATCATTTAGACAATTGTATCGAAATGCTTTTGTTCTTTTGCCATAACGTTTTATGACATCCCTAAAGCTTCCTGTTTCACGAGCCACAGTATAGCCGGGATCCTCGAACGCTTGTATTGCAAAGATAAATTTGAGAGTGATGATGCCCGACATGTGCTTGATTGTTTCATAACCATGGCTCATTGTAAACTTAATTTCTAGTATTCTGGGAATGAGCTGCTATACAATATGGCACGAGTACATGAACATACCATGCTTACCCATGACACTTTTCAACTAACGCTGTCTTTATGCAACCCTATATAAGAACGAACCACTCCATACGAGCTAGCATAGGTGGAACTTGGTATAGGCAGGCAGGGGAAAGGACCATTATACATCTCATCATCAACAATAGTATTGACCCTTCAAGTTCCATCTTTCGTTGTAAGGGATTTTTAGACTGAAGAAATTCTCAATCACCCTAAGAGCTGAGCATCAACTCATACAACCGTCAACGTATACGATGCAAGGGAACTGTTTGCAAAGGAGCTTATGGGGAAGAAAAAGCTGTTGTTTATTGTTTACATCAATCAGGCTTATGTATTGTGTTCATGTCATTTGTGTTAAGGTGAGCTATCGGACGAGAGTCTCTTGATGCGTGGGACCTATTTGCTGACAACGGTCTTGTGTTCTTCTCGAATGGATGCAACAAAGTGGTAATCATCCACAGCAGAAGAAACCGGGCTAGTGTCTTGACCTGGTGGTTAAGTTCGGGCCGCTTTTTGGTGATCAACAAGAATCTTAGTTCATGGTTTGCTGTTTATATGGGCTTTTCTCCACAAAGCGACATAGGTCTGCACGTTCAGCGTGGACGCTCGGTGAATCGATTCCCAATGGAAGCCGAGGAATTGAGGTGAAAGTATGGTTTATTGGTGGCAAGTGGCACGCGATCTGTGGGTCATGATTGTCTGCCCAGATGTATACAAGAAGTAATACAATGTGAAGGAGATGAAAAACCCATATGGGTATGGGAAAAAGGGTGATGAGATCTTTGGCCTGACGACATGCATGATGGTTCATGTGGGTGGTGGCGAATGGTCCGTGCGGGCCATTGCAGGAATTGGGCACCGAGATTTGCAGCATCGGGCTTATCCTCATGTGGGTGGCATCGTTGATCAATCTCCGAAAGGATGTCCATGAGAGGTGGCCAATGTGTTTCCCAAAAGGAGATAATGGATGGTTTGCGAGGGCGAGTGAAAGGGAGCTGGTTGAGGAAGTGGTCAATCGGATTGGGAGATACAGTAGGAGAGACATGCAAACGAGTTGCAACATCAAGCATGTGTAAAGATGACGACGACTTGTGTGATCATCACCACACACGCAAGCAATTGGCTTGGATGGTAACCAGCCCATACGCCATCTTAGAAGACGGCTTCGTTCTCTTGAGGTCATCGGCAAATATAGGATAGGGTCAAGATATAGAATGGGGCGGAGGTATGATAAGTGGATACCAGAATCGGGATCTTCACGCAGTTCCTGGAAACGTTCAAGACGCATTTGCTTGACAGTAGCTTTGATTACTTTCTTGTCAGCGTCTTGTGGTAGTGGTGGTAACATGTTCCAAATGGTGTTAGTGGCGGTGAGCTTGTACCAAAGATGCCGAAGAACTGTGCGGTCGCTTGCAAGACCTTGAAATAGGCAGGCGTGTTGGAATAGAGATAGCTGGCATGGACCAGGATGGGGTTGATGGCGGTAGGCAGAAGATTTCTATCGTAGTCTTTGATGAGCTAAAACAAATAAACAAGAACGTGTCAACAATTAGACTGCTATCATAAATAGAGGAATGGCTTACCAAAGACTCACTGCGATTACAACACACTCAACGTTATCCTCGTGATAGGCAATAGTTGTATATAAATAAAAAGGAAGGCTCCTCACGTATAGCCAAATAGAGCGTGTGATTTTACATCTTACATGATGATATGATGATGATCCAACAATAACTACCATCATTGCCTTACTACCAGATCATCAAGCATCAGCCTTCTTAAGCCATTCTAAAGCATCCATTTTTCTAGTATGCCCGATGTGCCCTTCACTTTTCATAAGTTTACAAACGATCACCCTCCAAGCAATAAGAAATCACTGGATAACAATACTCAAGATTGCATAATCCAACATGGTGTGGTTAATATTTCAGAATGGTCAACGCATCCAAAAGGATCTTCTCAATGGCGAGAGTATCTGACGCCGATGTCCCTTGTCTGCCGCTGTCAACAACAACCCAAATAAAATCGTTCGTGGGGCGAACTTGGATGCGACACAAGAAAACTAATTTTACGTCTCACGCTTCATACACTTTGAAACAAGATACTTTAGGATGTAGTGATCATTTTGGCTTATTACCATACCATGGTTCACCAAAAAATATTACATACGGTCTATCATACGCGTACATTACTATAGGAGTATAGGGGACAGGATTCATTATGCACTCTCCACCAATAAGATCGACCCTTCAAGTCGCGTCCTCCTGAGGTTTTGGTGCCACACAAACAATCCCCCTGCATCTTTAGCTCTAATATTAGAGAGGAGGTTGACAATTAACAAAGACCACCTTTCATATAACATCACCTTTAAAGCATAGAAAAACACAAAGACGCCCGTATCCCCCGAAAATTTACAACCAACTTCAATCTTGCGTTTGTAACGATCACGTCCCACGCAATATCAACAATAATCTCGGTGTGGTAAGTCTTGGTTCTTTTGATGTTGATACCAACAATACAATATAAAAGCATAAATGAACAAAAGCATACGAAGAAAAAATCATACTAGGTTGGCTCTTAAAGCGTGTCAATTGAATGTATCTTTTGCACAGACACCGATCTTGCTCGCATTCTCGACACGTTATCCTTCGAACCACGGAATACGGCTGCAGGAGTGCTGGTACAATCATATGACTTTATACGTGGATCGAATTAGGAATGCTTTTTTTTCAGTCGATGACAGGACTGTTAATACCTTGAAGAATGTGACCTTGACCATGGGATCGTTAACGTAGAAGGAACCAATACGCGTGCTTTTCATATTCCAGCAAGGACTCACGGCTACAAGACATGGCACGTAAAGCATGTAAGCAACCACCATACGGTCGTCAATTACTAGGTCGCATCTACTTGCCTCCGTTGCTTGTACTAAAACGCTCCAATACATCGTCCTGGTGATATCCCCTAGCGTAAACATCTAAGCTAAGATGACGCGGTCTTTGCGATGATGCGCTTATGGAACTCTGCTGATGCGAAGAAACGCCAAGCACAATTGGTAAAATGCTGGTCAGGCAAAGAACAAAAAGCAGCCCTGGACGAAACATAACGAGGAAGAAAAGTAAAATAGGTAGCATCCTCACACCCTTTATTAATAGACAACGAATCTGTGCTTCACCAAACCTTGTACTTTTGTTCGTCTAAACTTTATTTTTCATCGTCATTAAAAGAGAATATACATACGGGAAGTTAAGAGGCGTATTGAATGGATTTGTGGTGGATACGTGTATAAGCTGTGTGTGTTCTTTCTCTATTGCTGGGTAATCTTGTATGCTTTACCAACTCGGATAAGCAATGTACGCAGCGCCATTCTGATTTCCGGAAGCATATGTTCTTGTCCAAGGAGTTCAACCGAGGCAAGATAAAATTGTGGTAGGTGTTTTAAGAACTATACATAAATCGAAGTGAGCATTACCAAAATAAGAGGCATTGCAAACCAAAAATAACATACATCTTCATCTTGAAGCTGAGCCAATCCATTCAGGATAGAAATAACAACAGGCGTCCATGCAGCAATGTTCTTCGGCTTCGTCTCGTGGTCCAACTCAGTATACAACGTGAATATTTCGTTACACAATCTACAACACCTCACGGTAAGAAATAGTACGATTGCTTGGAGACATTTACTTACGGGATCAATATCCGCTCCACCTGCTCGCGACACTCATCACGGTCATTGATATTCTCGAGATTAGCGTACATACGCATGAGCACCGATACATAGCAGCCACCACTGGATGTCTCTTGCTTGAGTAGATTGGGCAATTGCTTCATGAAACCTGGTAACCATTGATCCACGAGTTACACACCGATGACCCAAAAAAAGAATCCCAATTAAAAAGCTTACCAAATCGCCATAAAGCCATACGCAAGTCGCTATCCGCATTGAATTCCTTGGCGAAATGGAATGACTTGCCCAAGCATTCCATCAATTGCATCAAATGTCCCGCAGGATATGCACAATACACCGAGTCCTTGCTCAAGAGTTCATTGACGGTCTGAATAAGCATCAATTGCAAAACACACTTGACGATCACTTGTTGGAATCCACGTTGTCTCTCTTCGCTGACTTCTGCGACAGCACTATCAGGGCTCTGCATATCGAATCCGGCGCCTGCACCGTCATTGCTTGCTTTGACCTTTTCCACGAGATCTTGTGTGTCTTCAAATAAGCCATACGCAGTCGTTTTCTCAAACAAAGATACGAATGTCTCGCTAATCAAATTCCAGCACTCTCCGTCAAATTTGTCCACGTTGGCTTCAATGTACTGCTCCAGGCATTCACAACCAATACGAGCAAGCGTGTCGTTTTCTAATAAAAGTAAACGTCAGCCATATCCGCCAATCCCCGTTTTCTTCTTCCTTTACCTTGTGTAATACACACGCTAAAGAGACCGAGAACATGACGCATCATGCCCTTCATGTTGTCAAAGTAGTACGTGTACAAATCGACCACGTTTCGTAGAGCTTCAATCATTGTTGTCGAGACCCAAACGCTGAGATCCTCTGGTGTCATATGTCGATGATGGTCAGAGTTAGGCTTGAGATCATCAAAGAGGGGGAAGACAATTTGACGTGTGATGGTTGTCCAAAACTCCGCAGGGTACTTGGATCCATGGTGTTTGAGCGTGTCGAATAGGTAATGCAGCGATCTTTTGAAACCACGTTAGCTGCTATTCATCGTCTTCCATTACCATTTTACCTTTTCCGCACTTCAACATCATCGCTCTTCATCGTGACTTCACGGAAGCCAAAAAGAACTGCAAACCAGAATTTGACAAGGAAATCATCGCCTGACTGCACTGTTTGTGGCCCTGATACATGAGCATCGGTGATCTCGATCGTCTTATTCTTATCGGCAATCTCGAGCATCCGTGGTATCGTATCCTTGATCATATCCAAGGCGGGTAAACTGGATAACGCGGCATTAGCATCGCCTGCCCATGAATAAATCATTATGCTACCTACCTAATTTTCTGGAATTTCTTATTCTTGGCAAATTCAACGAGGCATGAGATATAGTCGGGGAAGGTGCCATTTGCAACAATATCGTGGAAACGCTCGGTCGTGACGCTTCGGACGATATCAAACGTCATTTGGACAATCGATTCTATGTATGATAACTACAATGAGTATTGATGCACCAATCGCCCTCAATTGAATACCAACCTGATGTTTCACGTGCACCAGTAGCAAATACAGAGAGCATTGTCTTCCAACCTGATCGAATGTTTTGTGCCTTTGCAAGGATCATTTGAGACAAGCATCGGAGCACCTATGTAAAGAAAAACGCCCTTATGAGAAAACCTTACTTACTTATGCATGCTAACACATACCATATCCTTGATCGCAACATCTGGATTGTTGGCCAATACTTCACGGAAAGGCATCAAGAAATCCTTCTGAAACTTGAAATGTGGCAATTCCTCCTTTTCCAAAAACTGCATCGACAATTGGCGTAGTGAATCCAGTGCAAAGAACGCAACATTGAAGTTTGATTGACAAGCGACCTGATACAAGACCGATTTAGTTCCCTAGTATTCAATTTTATAGCAACCTTCTTACCTTATTAAAGTATTCACCAAGCACTGCCCAGATGTTGGACCATTCCATACGAATACGGTTCATGTTGTAGTACGAAATCTCGACAAGCTTTTGTAAGCTATACATTCGAGGATGTTCCAAATGTGCTGACGAGACAATTTCTTCCCAAGAGATTTCACACAAAGCCCGCACAAAGTCAACAATGGCATTCTATAAGTGGATACGTCAACATTCATGCAAGTTCCAACCACCGCTTTGTTTACTTACGCCATTCAAATTGACAGTGGCAGTAAAAAGTTTATCAGCTGCCAACACGAGTGCTTGTGAACTACCAGCAGAAGCAACCTCTTCTGTAAGGGAAAGCTGTGTATTGGTGCGTTGAGCTCTACGAGCAAAGGACGATGACCTTCGAGACAAGTCGACAGAGCTCTTATTGGCAGATTGGGGTTGTCGTTTGGTTGTGAAATCGGGTAGAGCACCTTGATCGACACCGCTCGTGATTAATTGGAAGCGCTCAAGTTGGCTCACAGTTGACAAGATTTCCTTCCAGCTGCCCTTGAGATAATTGCCATCCACTGCTGCGATTTCCAACAACGTACGAATGGCTTCCACATTTTTGGTTTTCATCTCATTCAAATTGGTCAAGAAGGTAAACTTGGTGAGCGTGGTAACAAAGGCATCGCGTTGCAAATCAACGTCCTCAGACTGAACGGTGTGGAAAAGACAAATGATACGAATGGCATTCTTAAAACCACCAAGGCACAATTGAACCGTCTCAAGATCATCCGATTCTTGCAAAGGACCAGAAACACCTGCCAAGAATGCCATCCATGCAACTTCGAACATGGGCCGTACGTGTTCAATATGAGATGCACTGTAAAATGTGATGGTGTCATTCTCGCCAGCACGACGTCGACTTGCTAGCATGCTGCGGAACATGGCTTCCGTCTTGGATCCCATTTCTTCAGTAGCGGCTTGATATGCTTCTCGTCGAACATCACGTGCAATGCCAGCGCTGACCAACGCATTTTGAATACCCATAATGTTGAGTGCTCCACCTGGTGAGACAGCAAAAAGTGCAGCATCATTCGCAGCTTCCACCTCATCTTTGAGCTTGATCTCGTTATTTCGGATCTCGTCATAAATGGCTTCAAGCAAATCATCCGGGATATCAGAGCCATCATCGATACCACGATTATTCTTGATGAAATCATTCAATGTCATTGGCCGTTTGTTGTGCGGATTATGCTGATCAGTATTCAACATGATGACCGAATATGCGAGTACGTATGCCGTTTCTATCAAATTTGATATATTAGCTCCCTGACACCTATTTCATCAATTCTTTATCATCTCACCTGCATTGGCGAATACCGTTGGATTGAAATGAACATAGCGCTCTGCAAACTTGAGCATGAATCGATCGATCTTTTGTCCTTCACCGGGGAGACGGAACGTCTGTAACAAGTGACGTAATGCATCCACAAAGTTCATGTTTGTAAATTCCAGCTCGTCGACAAAGGCATGCATGATAGCAATATTCTCGGGATCACTAAAACAGAAATGTGAGTTCGCACAGCCTGTGAGAGGCGCAATCGATGTCATATTTACCCTTCACCAAGGAATTCTCCAATCTGCATTTTGCTTAGGCCCTCAGTGTTCAACAAGAATCGTGCAACGTTTTGATGATCATTGATATCCACAAAGCCATTGCTGGCAAGTAGCTGAATACCCTTCTTTGGCTTCCAATTGAATTGTCTTACGCCTTCTTGCAAGATCTGCTTCCGATGCTTCAGGTTTTCAAATTGTTCTGGATCATCCAATGGTGGTGTCGACACGTTGCTGCTGCTATTGTTATTGCCGCTGATTCCTGGTGATAATCGAGCACCTGAAGCATTGCTGTGATTGGTGATGCGATTACCACCATTGGTATCCTCGCTTTCACGTGGTGTTGTTCCCGAACTTTGATCATCCTCAGAACGAGAGCCTGCCGTCACGCTAACGGATCCATTTGCATACCAGCTAACAAGTGATTGCAGCACTGCCACCAAACATTCCAAAGAACGAAAACGAATAGCTGATTCAGATAACTGGCTGTTGGCGCTGACTTGCTTCTCATTGTGTTGCACGGTATCAGTTGTAAGGGGTGGTGGAATCATCACATTCTTTGACTTTTTGCCTTGCGCTGGTGACGATATAGTGGAGGAAGCGTGTGTATCATGATCCTTTGCGTTGTTGGGTGCGTTATGTTGCGTTGTAATCTTTGAAAGCACGTTCACCATCCTATGGTCTTTGTTAATGATATGCCATCCTTACACTTTGCCAGATCCTCATTGCCTACCTCTCGTATATATTATCCAAGGACGCGCCATCACAATCATAGTTCAAGTAGATATCCACCAATGTCTGGGGATCGTTACATATCCGCAATAAAACCTTGAGTAACGAATGCTTTTGTTGATATGATGCCGTTCGCATTTCCAAGATACGCAAAAATATCTCTCGGAAGAACACCTCAATCTCTTTCTATAATGCATGATGAGCGGACTTGCTCAACGTATAACCTAATCTATGCTTCTTACCTTGAGATAAACTCTCAATCCCTGCACCACCTTGGATAATATCTCCAATGTAATATCAAACACCTGTGGGACCACTGAGAATGCATTTCGACCAAGACTTGGGCAAAGATATTGCTTGATTTCTTGAATGAAGGGGTTCACTCGGTGAGCGGCGGTGCTTCCATCCTGAAGTGTCGTTGTAAATGTCACAGATGGTGATGTGAAAACGTTCATGTGTGATGTGAGGATAGTCAAGATGAGATGCAGCGACAATAACTTGGAACGCATTGAATAGGATCGCATATCATTTCCCCTATATTCAATCTACGTTAAGAAAATCCTTGCACAAATTGTGACATTCGTATCATACCATTCTGAAGATATGGGTTTCTTTGACAATTTGCATAACGCTCGGAAAACAAGAATGGCATCTTTGATATACAAGTCGCTTTCGGTCTCCATGGTTGATATGGTGTCATTCTCGAAGGATCCACGGCTAACATCACTAGAATATATTATGTCAGCAAAATTTGTCACACGCTTTCAAGAAAAAACACATACCCATCATCAGATTCTTTTTCTGTGGTATCAAGCTTCTTTTCCTCTGCCAATGTTTCCTCAGCTTGTGAAGTCTGATCAGGCTCAGGTTGAGTAGTAGAGACATCGTCATGCTTGGCAGCTTCAGAAGGAAGGTTGGAGGTGCTATTGCCATGGGTGCTGACTTCCTCATCTTGAAATACGTTGGCTGTGTCATTCAAGAACTCTGAATTATCACTGGCTTTCCCTGCAGGCAACTTGCGATCCATCTCACTTCGTGCAATATTGGCTTCAACAATGATCTGCTCCTGAAATGACGTGTCATGTGGCTCGTGCTCATTAGCTGATTGCTCCTGGGTTTTGGATGGTTCGTGTTTCTCCTCTGTCGGTGACATTTCATTGATCGATGTCACACTTTGAGCAGTTGGGTTGACCTTGATACGACGGAAAATGTGATCGACCATTTGAGTCAAAGTCACCTGTGCAATGTTCTGGTTTGCGCTGTTGCGTGATAACAAGAAGATGTTGTACGTTGTTCGAACGGCTTTGAGCAGTGATGACTGATGTACGGGATTGTTTGTAGCATAAACGGCATCGAGTAATGTCTATGGCAACATTATATCAGCATCTTTATCATTGTCCACTTCCAATCCTCTCATACCTTGATGATTTGTAATTGTACTTTTTCATCAGTATCTTCGCCAATGAAACAATCACATATACTATCCACCACACGCTCCATCACTTGCGACTGCGTAGCTTCATCTTCAATATCCGCCAGGTAATTGTATGTGATGAATTTGCCAAGACAATCGAGAGCAATCGTCATCAAATTGGCTGATCGAGTATCAATAGCCGTCTGCAATGCTGATAAGATAGCGGTCGACCTACATATTCTCATATCAGTTATCAACTCTTTTCCATCCATTATCCTTCAATTTGCTTACCGAGTCTGACCTTCGGGAGGGTCGCCGCCTGTCTTCAACATGGCTAGGAACACAAGAGTTAAAAAACAACCCCCCATTTCCTATGATACTATCCACCAACACTCACATTGTGTACTTTGGACGACTTCCTTGAGAGACTTGTTCTTCCTTCCCTCCTTGGTATTGGCGATCTTTTCCAAAGCATTGACGACAAAGACTGCACTGGACGTGGCATGAGAAATAGTCTGGGTGGATGTCCTCGTGGATGTTGGTGATGATAGATTCTGTGAAGAGTTGTTGGGAGAGGTCGCCATAGTGTATAATTGAAGCGTAGAGAAACGGCTTCCTGTAATCGAGAAATGAGTCTCATTGTGTCTTTGTATACACCCACGCGCGTGTGAGTACCTTTTTCTTTAACTCGTGCTTGGAATTAGCCCCACACTTCAAAAGAAGAATAAATGCGACCCGATTGTCTGTTTACAAGAGTGAGCGATGAGAACATGGAGAGATGTCTTTAGTATTGTTGGAAAAAGCTTCACCTTTGGAAAACTGCAGTGGCCGATAGATACTGAGCCAAGCTGAACAAGAGCAAGATAACTAAATGAAAGGCAGCAACCCTTCTTCCGCTTTTGGATCCATGGGTGCGGACCATCAAATATAGAGAGATGCCATGCAATAATCTCCCTCCTCAATTCCCACCCAACATTTAAGACAAACACTGTTGCTATGATACCAAGCCTATTTCTACACAATAATAATACTCAATCATCATATAAAGTTCGACAAACATCCTACACATGGGCTTTATTACTATGGATACCACACTACTACAATAATACATATACGCATATACCACTCTCTTCGTTATTGACAGCTGCTGCAGCAATTATTTTAGGGAGGCACACCTGTGCAACACCTAAGCAAAGGCCAACTATGGTTTTGCTTGTGAATCCATGCACGAGCATCCAATACCGTTCACTACTGATGCAGATCGACCTTGTCAAATATGATAAAGAAATGATGCTGATAAGCAGATGATTTTGGTTGTTTTCTGGCGCCAGGGAATTGGATCCTCGCTGTGTATACACCTGAGCACTACAAGTGATAACTGGAAAATACATTATGTCATGGTGAGCCTTTCGGGGATGTTGACACCTGTCCTAATATGACCATCTATAAATTCTCTTATAAGCTATCATTCTTCTCCTTTAATGAGCTTAAATTCACTCCCTCCATAGACATAAAAGAGATGTTCTTCCATCATACTTGACACGTCCCTTCCATCGATTACGCTTCTTTGATTGCTCAAATCTTAAAAGACCAAAGCTTATCCCCAGACCACGGCAGGTACAATCTTTTTACAATACTGCTGGCATGATTTTGTACACCCACTAATACCATCATGATCATTCATAATATCATTGTCTTGCTGTTCTTTGTCTTTGTTGTTGTTGTTATTGAGATATGGGTAATGTGATCAACACTTGATTAGCCACTTACTACCCTTCTTTCGTAGTAGATGGATAGATGACATATTTACGAAGCTTGGGAGCGTTGTCGTGATGCATTGACATGATGCAAAAACTAAGCTTGGGATGAGATTTTGTGCTGGATTTTAAACCAGATCGCTTGTTCCGATCAATAATGATCTGAATAATGATATAAGCAATATGCAAGTTCGAGTGTTTGAGGAAGTCAAAGGCAGCCGAAACACCATGCTCGACCTGATGCCATTTGATGATTTCATTATGATACCATTTAAGTTCATGTAAGAATTACAAGGACACATCATCAGGATACCAAAAATATCAGTAATAGTAATAAAGATGATTTAATACTGTCATACTATTGATCACTTGAAGCTATTTGCTTGGATAGGGTGGATATTGCTATTATTGCGGGATGCTACAAGCACGAAAGATCTCAGCTGTCGCCATAAAACAAAAATTGGCTGGGCACCGCGTTCGGAAAGTGAAAAACGCGTCTAATCAATAACGCGTCTGTGCTGCGCTCAATTGCTCACGCTCGTATCTTTTCTTATTATATTTTTGGCTTTGGGACAATGGAAGGTGGTAAGTACTGCTGCATCCTGACATTATACACGATCGAATATACTCACTCCAGTCATAACAGGATTCTTTAATAACGACAATTCAGAAGGCACTTCTTTTAACGGAAGCAAGGTACAACGATCTCAACGCATGCTGCAGCACAACATTGACTTTCTGCTATAGAGAAGCTTCAATGAACATACAATCCGGCCTCTTACAGTGAAGCAGTTCCAGGATATTCAAATCGTGAGCGACAACGTGTTTAGACTCGATGACATGGATATAAATTCGGTACGGCATAGATTCCATTATCGTTGCACACCATGTTGTACTGATTGGTATCATCAAACAGGTTACCGTGGTCGGTGTTGTCAGAGATATATCGCCATCGACTACCAATCTGCAGTATACAATTGAGGATGGCACGGCCATGATGGAAGTACGACACTGGCACGAAGGTTCCAATGAGGGTGGCGAATTACCAAACGACATAAGGTAAAAACGCGATATACGATCAGCGACATTTTATCAATATCTGATATGACAATGAACGATTATCCAGCAAGGGAACATATGTGCGCATCAATGGCCGAGTCAACCAATTCAACAACAGGATCAATTGCATTGCCTTTGCTATCCGACCTATCACCGACTTCAACGAGATCACATTCCACTTTTTAGAGGCCATCTTAGCCCATGTTAGATTTACCAAGCCATCTGGAGTAAGTATTGGAACCTTTTTTAATGGGTCGGCCGCCATACTCATACCATTTATTTCAGGGTGATCGCATGGAAATCGACTCTGGCAACGGAGCTCAGAAGAGCTTAAATGAGCGTATCATCGATGTGGTGAAACGTTATCAGGATGACGAAGAGGGTGTCCATGTGGACCAAATTGCAAAGGAGCTTCAAGAAGATGGAGAGAAGATCAGATCGCTTGTAGAAGAGCTACAGAATGAAGGCCACTTGTACACAACCACCGATGACTACCATATCAAGTCAACTGATTGATTGTAACCATAACCCCCGTGATTCAATAAACACTCCTACGATTTACAACAACATCATCATGCTCCATAGACTAGTTCCATGATAGGTTGGCACTTCTCCCCTTGAGCGCTTCTAATACAGGCACAGCCTCCATTCTAAATCATGGATTTGATTGGTCGGCCGATCAAAGGTTGTTCGAACAGCATGGGTGTACTGCATGTGATACAACGAACATTCTTTTGTGATCCTGACGCAGGATGTGTGCTGGTATTGCACCTACAACCAAATCTCTTTGACTATGACAAGTGTGTGAGATCCATTGTATTGAATAAAGCTATAATGATATATGATCCACTGTTTGTGTACTCTTCTTCTCGAAACGCAATACATCGTGTGCGTGTGATGATAATTTTAAGCTTACAACGCGCATGCTTCTGTGGGACAAGCATGATAATGGTCATCCAAGGAGCAAATATATGACAACAGGAGACAACCATATATGCACAGGATGAGTATCGCTGGCAATCAAGCATGGTGGCTATATTAACAAGGTCCAATGTCTACCAGCCTTAGTCCACTGATAGTTTTCAACCTGGATCGTTGACTTCGGAATACACTTGGAAGCACAGATTCCATGTTTCCCGAAAAATGAAGTTGGGGTTGCAGTGTAATAGTGGGCGAAGCAAAGGACATGTGACACATGTAACGTCAAAATCGACAGACACCCATCCAAGTATGGGATCGATCTTTTGACGTGAATCCCAAGCTGCCTATTTCTCAAGAGCATATGATTTTCTGTCTATGGTGTTGTCTACCTTGTCACATGGCTTGTGGCATTCTTGATGTCTCAAAGGAGATCATATTGGTATAGGTAGAGATGATCATACTGCATTAATAGGGCGAATGGCGCACTCATTGTCAAAAGGGAATGTCATAAACAGGAGAAGAATAAGCGCGCACCGGTATCATGTCATCCAATAACATCCCAGGGGTACCTTTGTCACACATTGGTGAGCACAGGCGTCTGTCAGTAACATGCAAGACATGAAAGTTGTGGGAATGGCAATTATCCGTGTATGGTCAAACGCCGTGCGTTACACACACGTCCCCCCTCTCTCTGGGTAGGTGATCATTGCATATGCAGGTGCTTCACTTTTTGTACATCATGCTCAGGGTGATCCTGATGTTGTGGTTTAAAAAGCACCTTCTTATCGTATCGGATCTCCATCAGATTGTTCCTCTTTCTCACTACTCGTTTTTTTACTGCCTTCACGCTTTTACTCGTCATAAAATGGTCCATGCATCTACATCCTCCTCAAAAATTCCACGCCCCATGAATTGCTTCTTGGCATTCCGACTTGAGAAACAACAAGAAATCATCTCCCGATGTCCTGGAGCAAATCATCGCGACATTTCTAAAATCATTGCCAAGTGGTGGAAATCCATGCCAGATGAAGAGAAAGAACCATACCGGGAGCGAGCGCGTCTAGCCAAAAATGAACATGCAAAAAGGTAACATTGGGGTTGGTTCAACTATCAGCAATATGGTTTCTTATGTAGCGTATCAAATTAGGTATCCTAACTACAAATACCAACCACAAAAGCGTCAAGGGAAGAAAACACGCAAGTACATGCGTCGATCTCGTGATCGATTTACATCGCGTGTAGAAGAGAATAATCGTATTATGGAACAACTCTATGACAACCCGCGGATACTAGAAGAGGAAGGTCACAAAATCGCGATTGCTGGTCTGTCGCCATTTTCGGATTACTCCTTGGAATCACCAACCACAGCTGCTTCTGCGAGCCCCCATTTTGGTGTAACACAAGTTGACCTTCATGCAAATTTTCATGATCCTCTTATTACCCATTGTCTGGAGAATCAAACATTTTACGCATTGCCTATGACATTGGATAACACCGTGGACTTCTTTATCAACAACTCAAATGAATCATTATCATCCTCACTACCACCATCGCCATCCTCCGATTACTCAGCTCAAGGTCTTTTCTTAAATTTACCGCTTCTTGATCAAGACGTCGTCTCTGATAACTATGATACAAGTCGTATAAACCTAATGACCGCCTATGAGCTGCTAGGTAACCAATGTATCCCTCCGACGACTGGAACTTGGTTTTGATGATCACTGGCTAACGGATGATAAAACCCAATAATGCTCAAAGTCACATAATCATCATCACTACCACCACCCACACAATGATAATGTAGCACTTGTCATTGTGCTAATTGTATAATAATGAATAAAAGCAATGAGCCATCTTATCGATGTTAATATGCTAGTTGGTTTTCATTTATTGGCCTCTCGCCCATTCACAGCTTTCAGCAGAAACTGCTGAGGGCCCACTGGACAACATGACTGATTTCGTTCGCGGATACGGTGTCTCTACTGTAGCAGCGATTGGTTATAATAGATGTGCTTGTAAATACCTTTGCTTTCATGATACCACAGTAATCAGTGCATACCCAGCAACAAAACACGCAAAAGTAATATGGATGTCGAAATGGTGATTCACGTGGTTTCTTTTGTATTATCAAACGACCCAATTGCTGCTGCATTTACATATATCATATCATGACGATGCATCCAAAAGGTGAATTTTACATATTAGACGATTAACTTTATTGTCCTTTGTAGACGTACAAAAAGTGGATTCAACAGTGTACAGCGATAGAGTCATTAAAATTGCTAATGATGAAGAATAACGGATGAGAAGATGGTATCTTTCTAATGGCGACGTCGCCATCCTTGTTGGAACGCTAAGGCCCCAATGGCAAGGGTTATGCCAAAGAAAGCAGCACTATAAAGGAATCGGATAAAGCGGTGACCATATCCAATCTCTGTGAATGCGACGATCACAGTAAGAGCAAAGAAGCTAAATAAAGAGGCCATATGTCAATACATATATACAATATCTAGTCAAGGAGTACTCACATCCATGTCAAGATCATGACAGCGCGGGTAGATGCCCCACCAAAAGTATTGAGAACCAGGACTCCCAGCAAGAGCAGCGTGTTTTCAAAAAGGACACGATGGGCGTTGGCAAGACGCGACTTTAGATTTGATAACAACGATGAATGAATTGGGCGTACTAAAGATTTGTCTCATTGTACTTACACCAAAACCTCCTTCAGGTCTCCACTTTTTCTTGGTTTTACTCTCCCCCGCTTGCTCAGAATCTTGTGCAGGTGCAGGCTTCTCAGTGTCTTCACCAAAAACATGGCGTACGAAATACACAAGTCCCCAGAGCACCCAAAGGGTAAAAAAAGCAATCCATGTAAGGCGCACGTCTTGGTCGATAACAAAATCGTTGACGTCCATGATAGTTCAAATAGAAGAAGGGTGTGATAATTGGGTCACCACAAAGATTAATTGCTCTCATTTTTATAGCTTTTGATGTGTGCTGCAAATATAAGCATCGTCACTTTTGATATGCTTTGGGCTATATCATGACGATATGCAGCATGATTCAAGAACTTGGCCCATGGATCGATTCCCACGCGTGTGTCGCCGCAACAACGACCCATGCTCTTGTAGCAGCAGTAAACAATAACAACAACAACAACAGACGTTACCTGGCATAAGAAGCAGCAGCTTGTGCATTTCCTCCGCTGATTGATTCATCGAATTACTGCACCACATGCAACTATCATCTTGTTCCTTGATGATCGTCAAGAAGCAGGGACGAAAAGAACAATAGGATCATCTCCTATGGGGTGACAGCGACATGCAGCAGCGAGCATAATGCTTCTTTTCCTTTGATTCCTGCACTTTGGTGGATGATCGTTGGGTGCGGTGACCTAAATACATGCATATGCAGTAGTGTTTATACGGGCATCTCGTAAAGTGTCTGTGTAAAGCTCTCTCCGCCATTATCATTGCATCTAATCCAAAGTGCCGAAATCAATGTTCCTAGCTTGACAATATACGAATGGATGCCATGAACCGGTAATTAATAAATTATGCTCCTCAATGATGGGGGAATATATTGTCATTGAGATACAAATGACTTTTTTCATAGTATGATTGTTCCAACAATGCAAATTAATGCTAGTGTCTTTAGAGCCAGTTCGACCAACAAGTCATGTCATTCGATATCCACATGGTCACGTTTGCAGCATCGGATGCGAGCTGACAATAAATACAACCCCTCAAAACACAGGGATGGCGTGTTGAATTGGACGCGTGATCACTATTAGAAACGGTATGCAATGAAGACAAAGAGAGCAACAGTGTGCAGCATCTTCCTCCTTTGTGCCAAAGGCACGACACGGTAAGTCACGGCTTTTCTCGGCACGTTCATAGCTGCAACCCTTAAGACTACGCACATGATGGCGATGTACGTCCCTAAACACATGCTGTTTCACTCTTGGTCACTAATAAGCATATTTACATGCTCCTGGATCATGCTTTACTTGCATCCTGCCATCCATTTTCAACTTTGAAAGCACTCTCTCACGTGTACTCAATGTGCCTTGCGCAAATGCCGCTGATAGCATAACACTGCAATGACCTCGTACCATATCATCAACATAAACCAGCAGCTGTTGGTAATGCAAAAGCCGTCGAATAGCAGATAACGGCAATACAGGATCAAAAGAATCTTCTAACATAAACCAAAATGATATTATAATAAGACCAAATGGGACGTTTTGTGTGATCATTTGTGTGGATATTTGTAAAACTATATACGAAAATAAAGGAAGAGCAAACAAGGGATGAAATGTGAGGGAAATGGAGCGACATGGCGGATATGCTAATGATCTCCATTTTAGGAGAGAAGACGCATGGCAAATTCGAAGCTGCAAAGAATAATAGAATGAGAACATGGATATACATTTACGATATGATTATAACTTACCCCATAAAGGTGGCTGCGTTGGAAGGTGCAGCTCTGAGCAAACAGGGGCCAATACCACGGAAGAAACCAGCAGCACCTTCAGTAGCCAAAGTCTTACGTACACAGTCGAGAGCGGATGCATATTTCTTAGCAGAACCAGAGAAGCCGTCAGTTTGAAGCTTAGACTTGACAGCATCCATGGGGTAAATGGTACCCCACATGGCATAACCTGCACCAGCACCATAAAGCATAACTTCCCAAGTTGGAAGGTCAGCGCGTGACTTCAAGTTGTTGCGCTCCATTGACTTGCGCACGAGCCACTCATAAGCGAAAAAGTAGGCACCATAACCTTGGAATTCACGAGCCATGGTGATGCCTTGTCCCTTGTAGATACCAGCCAAACCATGCGAGCGATAGATTTGTCGAATAGCATCAATAGGTCCACTGAAACCATTGCCTGCAGTTTGCACTTGAAGGCGAGTACGAATATGCTCTACAGGACCTGATACAACCGAGTTGGCAACACCACTGGCAGCACCAGCCATGTACATTTGTGCGTTGGTCAAAGGATCACCACGATTCTTTTCTGAAAAATGACGCTTCATCGATTCAACGACGACAAACTGGATTGAAACACAAGCACCAATGCCGACAAGAGGAGTGGCTGTACCCTAAAAAAGTTTGATGGTCATTAGTTCCAGATAAGCCTCTTGGCTCCTATCATCAACATTACCTTGTAAAAGCCTCCAAAACCTTCACGTTGATAAGTCTTTCGGACACAATCCATTGTGCCGCTGTATACTGGGTTGGCCATTGATTGTGTTTGAAGACGCTACACAATTCCACCGAGCCGTCAGTTTTTTCTTTTCCAGATCCGCAATTATCCGTATCAAACTCACCACTTTAACAGTATCGAAAGGCTATAGAATGATTGGTATGTGTTAATTATATGGCATATGTCGAGTATGTAGTTATGATGATATTTTACCTGGCCTACAAGCACTTGCATAATACCGCCAAAAGTACCGGCAGCACAATCCTTGAGAGCCTGGGACAAGCCGCTGTTGTCATACGTCAATAAAAATCTTTCAGGAACACATATCCCAGGACATACGCAGATTCAGAAACTTCTTGGAGAGGTGCCAAGGCAGGTTGTTGAACGATCTCAGTGGACGCCATGTCGATCGTGGAGTAATGGAATGCGAGTGAAAGAGAAAAAAGAAAGAGAAAGTGTTCCGGAAACAGTTCTTGATCCCGAGATAAACCCCACTTTTCACGGGCCGCTGACCTGAATAAAGATTGTAAAACGCCACCTGTTATGCGGGTGTATCTTTAAAGGTATAGATCAAGATGAAGCACAAGCAAGATAGAAGATATTTTTATAAAGTTCGTCAGTTAATCCGTCTGCCTTGCTGCACACTTTTGCTATTAAAACAGGTCCATTGCTCCTTGCGACACTCCAAAACCATAACATTCTCCACAACCATCATTGCCACCAAACAAATATACCACCGCTCTCCCACGATCTCCACCTATAAGATCATTGCCCCATCTTTATGTCCTTCCTTTTAAGTTTAATCAATCGCACCCGATTGTCTATAAGAGTCAATGACCCAGTTTTCGTTTTCAGTATTTGTTCAAGCCTTGGTCTTAGGCTATACTAAAACTTTTTTCGTCTAAATCTATAACTCTCACACGTTGGGGGCATCCCATGATTCCATCCAGTGTTTCAATCTATCATACTGCCAGATGCTTTGTCGATGCAACATGTACCGGCAGCGAAAAGCGCAATGTTGTGCTGTTTATTGATATTATTATCTCATCATGGATTGATACGAGGAGGAGCATCATTGATGAAGTGGGCGTTGTAAAGTTGTTGTTCCTATCGATAGTTTCCGGCTGGGATATTTCAGGTTTAATTGGCTTGTTTATTATCATGCAGGGTGCAACACCCTCCTTTATTGGAGCGTTACTATATTTTTGAATGTCGGCTGTTTATCATGCTCACCCATCTATACCTATTGACTCGATTCCAATGTCCCATTACTATTCTATTATACATAGTGGTGGTATGTACCTATTTTACTCTTCTTCAATCCAGTGCCGTATAGCAGATCAAATGTCAGCTATGGTTTTGACCATGGCTCATGCAACAACGACTCTGAAAAGATAGGCCATTGCCGGGATTGGTACTTTTTCGCAGCCATCCGATGATGGTGAATGTCACCACGTGGATGTTGTGATATGAGAAGTATGCCACGTGGCACCAGCTACTCAGTGGCACCTTTGGTCAATCATACATGGTTCGCTTAACAACAATAATGATGGCTGTGAATGGAGAGGTTTCGTTGTGTAGACCAGTAGGCAAGGCTATCCCCAATAATGAATAACGGCAGTATGATCCAGCTACCACAAAGAAACAGCACTGATATAAAAAGGACAACCACACCGGTTCAACTTCATTGTTTATTGTATTAGGCATTCCTAAACATCGAAAGTATGCTCAACCAGCAAAGACCACTTGTTGCATCCATGGCAACTATACTCTCAAAAACCGAAAGCAGCCAACACCACCCTACATTTGTTTTCTTCCTCTACTACACTCGACTACTGCTCAACTATGCTGCCTGCTTGCACTAACACATTGAGCGGTTGGCTCTGCCTCCATTGCTTGAATCACCAAGGGAATTACTACGCCCGCACCAAAATCCCATCTCACCCGCACCAAAAAACTAGGCATGCTAGTCATATACTCAGATCAGCCAATAATATGAAGTGATATAAACACAGCACCTTTCTGCCCTCGCTGGCATAATATCACGTGCATTATTCATCATACCCGCACCATTTTCGCATTCGGGTCTTTCATGCAACGCATTCATCACGTCACGTGTATATATCCACCATGCCCGCACCATTTTTGCACTCGAGTCTTTCATGCAATGCATCCATCATGGCACATGTATACATGCACAATTTACAACTATGCACAAAGCATACATGCTATACTTTGCAATTCATTTCACTTGTAAATATTATACTCGCTTTTGTATGAATAATATCGCCAGGTCATCCCATGATAAAAAGGGTGCAATAGTTGGAAACCACATAACATGTGGCATTCTTAGTGAGTAACC
>JNEU01000929.1:0-27939 GCA_000697475.1 Lichtheimia corymbifera B2541
TCGATAGGTGTGCAAGGTTCACAGAAAAAAATGAGATGTATGTGTGTATGTGTATTGTGTGTGTGTGTGTGTGTGTGTGTGTGTGTGATAAAAACGTATAACGAACAAGTCTGTGAGATTGCTGTTTACTCTGAAAGTGTATCTGAAAAAGAGACGTCTTCCCAACGATCTACCTCTGAGTACTATATCTAGGCGGATGCTAAAGAGTAAAGCTTTTCTACCAATAACAAGCTATAACGTAAATGAGTAACGGGCTGAGTTGTGTATGATGATCCACGCTTGTGTATCATCTCTTATATGCTTATGTGCTTGTCTTTGTATATACAATAATAAGATGAATGATATAAATACATGATGTGTACCTTAACCGACCTATATACACGACAGTATGACATACGTAGGATTACAGAACACATATCCACTTGTAAATGCCATGATAGAAGGAGAAGCGCCTGAACAAAGACAATCATTACATTAAGCTTCTGAAACTAAGTCAGTGCATACAACTCCAAAGATAGACTCACGTGATCAGAAGCGATGCTACGTCCTGATGCATGTGGACTGCATAGTAAACGGCTACCTTGCAAGAAGGCAAAGGACCGTCGTAATATTTCTGAGATGCACACGTAGTAAGCTGCATGATGGGTATTTGACCATTCATCTTGATCTTTCAGTGATCCTTTCGTATCCCAATAATAACTCGAGTGCACATATATATATAGAACCATGATACATACCACGCAGATGCAGATTTGGTCTCAGTATACAGATATGCATCCCATCCCATGTTAACTCGGCCAATTTGATCTTCCCCCTTGTGGCTCGTAATTCGGTGCTGGTAGTAGTATCGAGTCATCCCATAATACTGTCTTTGACATGTATCATTAAGCTAATGTTTGAATAAACGATTTGGTAGCGTTATGCATAACGTGAATCAGGCTTTTAGCCAGTGTGAAGGCTCAGACGATTGAATGCAATGGCCGGGCCATTCAAAACTTTGACACTACAAAGCCTTGGAAGGCTTCCAAAGGCAAACCGCAATCATAATTGGATCAAGGAGCAATGTACACAATGCTCGAAATAGTCATTGAGTCGGCATATCAACCTTTTTGCAGTGGATGCAGGCGGGTTGTTGACCAGGGATCTGACCTGATCTTTAGAAAACAATCGGATAGCCAGGTAATTGACAACTAGTAGCAGCTTGAGACTCAATCTTGCATCGCGTACTTCCACCGTGAGGGCTAAATTTAGGCAAGCGGATTAACTAACGGGATATTGTGCTCTCAGTCAAGTCTTATATGCGGACCAGCAAATTTTGAAATATGTCAAGAAAATGAAGAACAATACCTTGGTCCGCAATGATGTCAGAGCTGTCAATTCAATAAGCTACCGATGCCCATTGTTGTCATCTATATTCTAACTCAGATGTCTCAATTACGCTTTTCTTTCAATCAGATTTAAATCCATAGCTTTACAAGAAGGGAAGTATGCATAGACTTTTTACTATTCAAAGCATGTTCTCTCTCTGTCTCATGACTTTTTGCTTATGCGTTGATGGAATAAAACATACGTATGCTGAGTCAGCAAGTGTTGGGTCCAGAGGGGACAAGCCATTTTCGTCTTATCTGAAACAAATGAGACACACACCCCGCATGGTCCTGCATGCAGGGGCATGCATCGGCTATACATTAAGTATACACGTGGTCTGGAATCTTCTTTTACAAGCAACGTTCACCGAATAATAACAATAATAATATTCCTTGGTTCTCCTACACCCCCCAAAAAACAGTGCACTGGTTGATAATAGATTATCTCTGCGACCCAGATCAAGATGGAAGGATCGATGAAAGGGGAGTTTTCCTACAGCCATTGCCGTCAAATATATCAGAGAATGTAAATGATGCTGATTATATTGATGACAGAGCAATAACAATGACAACAAATGTATGGGCTCTGTTATGCGTGGTGCGTGTACATAGTGCACCAACAAACAAACATCATCATTATTAACCAAGCCTCGCTGGATTGAAGTGGTTTCCCGCATGAGCCGTTGTTAATTTGACCACACCGGTAGCCTCCACTACCATCATCCGTTTCTATTAGCTGATCGAGATTAAAAACTGCGTATCCCATATAATGATTTGACAAAAGCGATGTGGGATGAACAACCATTTTCACGTTACTCAAACATGTTGAGGAATGGACATTAGCTTTGTTATCTTTTTCGCCCAAAGCAACGGTATGACTAACTCAAAGTTCATCAAAGACCCATCAAAGAAAAAAACATGCATGCACCTACACACGCACATTCTCAGAATAATGCTCTTGATAGCCGCGGGTATTGTGGTGCTCTCTGTCAAAGGATTCGGCAGGAGGAGATGTGATACAATAATAGTCGCAGCTAAGGTCGGCATGCAGCTTCTTTTTTCTTCCATCATATCACCTATTGCTAATATTATCAACGGGGTGCTGCATCTTTAGCCTCATGACTCTTTTCTTTCATGGCACCTAGTAGTCGTGGTGGCTAAAAAAAGTGATCACTTTCCCATTCTTCTTAATATCATCATAGGCGTGGCATTTGCCTTCATCCAATATGAGCAAGAAGAATCATAGCATAGCGAGATGGTCAGCACGTGACATTCTAAATTCGACAATTTCAAAGCTAAATGAACCTTATGGATACGTATCTATTATAATGAGAACCCATTTATTTATCACAATGCTTATGTAATAATGGATACGACGGTGTAGTAGAAGGCAAGGCGTATATATGTGTGTGTGTGATGAATACTTAATGGCATAGAATTGGTTTGCGTGACACACATTACTTGCAATCCAAGGTCGATGACCATGATGATGCATGCTTACGCCAACTTGTTTTACGCCTAATGTTTCTCTTTTCTACCATTCTCGTACTACAGGGACAGCAAGAAATCGTACGATTTCTCGCACAATAAGAATGTCGATCCCTGGAAATGCGCGCGCATGTGTGAGTTGAGCGTGTGCAACCATCCAAGTGGCTCTGTGTCAGGTGAAGAGAAGAAAAAAAAACTTATCGAAAGAGGTACTACAAACAAATGGACTTTGTGTTGACCATGCATAGGATCACCGTGGTAATTTCTAAATTTAGTGTGGGGGGAGAGAGGCAAGTGTATGCATGACGCTGAAAAAGGCAACCCGTACCACAGCCTACATCGTCAACCTGCATGTTCCAAGACACACGCATGCTCCAAAAAAGACAAGGATTGACTTTCTGCTGCTGCTGCTGCTGATGTGAAAACAAGAAAGGGGTAAGAGCCATTTGTCACAGGATATGCAGAATGAAAATGGTGTAATATCATTTATTTGTATTGGTGTAGTTGCTAACACAGCATGGTTGATTGTGTGCATGTGCGTGTGATTGTGTGTGTGCGCGGATAATATACAACAAAGAGGAAAGAAAGAGGCAATACAGCACTAATAGGAACAAACAGTATACAGCGGACGAGAGAGAGAGACAACAACTTGCGGGAAAAAAGGGGGATTGTGTGTGTGTCGATAGGGGAGGGGCAAAAGATGCACAGCAAGAGGGCAAAAATCGGTGATGTGAGGTAGGTTATATATATGTACTATTGAGACAAGTGGTTGTTGTGTTGCGGCGTGATATCAATGAATGTCATTGCGGATATATATATGCGTAGTAGGATGTATCTTGTATACGTGGTGGAGGTTATTGATGATGATGGTGGTGGTGCTTGTTGGAAGATGTGAAGCTGTTGGTTGGCGAAGGCATCGATTTCATCATTGCAGCAAGTTGTCGTTGGCTGGGTACATAGATATTTCGAGAAGGAATATATACCCAACAACGAGTGCAATAGTCGTCCGAGCTTTGTGTCAGTAGCCTGCTACAGGTGGAACATTTCTTGTGACAATTTGAGCAGAACCAGTCTGATCCAAGAGCCTTGTTGCAAGAACCACAAACGATATTGGCTTCGTTGTTGTTGTCGTCGTCCATCATAAAATCATCGAAGTCTTCATACTGCTCAACTGGCGATGCGGGTGGTGAGGGAAGAAAATACATGATTGGATGTTTTATTGTGTATAGGAAACGTTGAAGGTAATGATGTGTATGCGAGAAAAGAGGACGAAGGAAAAGGGAAGAGAGAGGAAAAGAGAGAGAAAGGACGTTTGAGCCAAGGGAATTATGCAACTGAGAGCGGGAGTCTTTTGCAACGTGGCAGGCGATATTTATATGTTTTATGCACGGACATGATGACGGGTTTCATGCCTGTCGGCTTGAGAGCGGGCTACGGGATCGGCCAACTGTGTCGACCACGCCGATGCAACAAATGTGACACCGCTTCTATGCCCGGAAAGGCGAGCTGCAGCAGACAGATTGATGCTTGAACCCAAAATCATTGCTATTGTGTCCCAAACGAGACGAGACCCTCTTTTCTTACCTTTACACCCCTCCATCACCTATGTCATCGATATAAGGGATATGGAGGCATATGTGCCTGAAAAGAATCATCATATGCATGCAGCGATGTTCGAGATACAGCAATGTCTCCTTATACAACACACACGTTAATGGATCATCATTCTTGTGTTCCCCCCGAGAAAGAGACATTGAGCACGAGTCTCTGTAGGTTTTAACCTCACGCAGTTTTTCTTCTCTTGCTACTCCTTGTTGTCGTCTTTCTCCTGAATGAAACAATAAACAGCGCCTTGATAATATTTGGCTTACAATCCACCCCCCAATCCTCATCTATTTGCCACATTTTGGACTTGTCGTCGTTGCTTATTACACGTGTGTTGTTGCAATACAATCTCCTCTAGATGAGACTACCTCGATCAGTTGCAGTATGTTGTACAAGACGCCATGTAATTCTCGTTATTGCTTCTCTTTTCTGAGAGGAGTGATGTTGCTGCTGCTGCTTCTTACATCTTGTCAAGAGGAGAAGGCTTGCCTCGGATGTATGCCGGTGATCTCCGCGGTGCAGCAACATTGCTGATTGGAGCATGACCATGTAGGCCATCGTTGCTCAACAGCTACTGCTTGTGTTCTTTTTTACACACAACTTGTCTCTTTTTCTTTTTCATGCATCTGCAACCAAGCCGCTTTGTATACGTACACAGTAAGCCGAGGATATGTATTTCACCCGCCTTACTCCACTTGATGTTGTACCAGACCATGTGTTTAGCGCCTAATGTCTCATACTCCCATGACCCCTTCTCATTACATTGGATGCAGCATGGCTATTTCTAGCAAAGCGGATTTGAGACAGTGCATATGGTTATTTTTTTCCCTGGGCGTATTTCTTATTTCCCGCTGATGCTTTCCAACCACCAGCATTACCATTCCGCTGGACCATCAGGCCACTAATGCTCTCATTTCAATCTCATTCTAAAACATATCCATCCACAAAATCAACATGGCATCGGACTGAGCGGCTCATCGACATGCGTGGTGTCAATTTCCCATTTTTCTAAAACCTGTGGGGGGAGAAAGTTTGGTGGGCTTTAATGTGTGTGGGGATATAAGACAACGATTTTTGAGGAATATCACACCCAAATGATTAGGGAACCTTGGCAAAAAGACGCACTGCTTATGCACGGCCACTTTCCGATTCGAGCTCAGCTGCATGCTGTGGTGGTGATGGTGGTGTTGTGTTATGTGCTGCTGCTCCTATTGCTGGTCATACAAGAATCCAACATGATCCTTCTCTTGTGCATACTCATACAGGATAGTCATTGCGGCACATTTATGCCTGAATATCAATCGCTGAGAATGAGTTTAGCGGGGCATCAAGTAATTGTAGTACTTGATGTGCTGCCATTAGTGATCGAGATTGTTCTCATGACCTTATCTATATTTGTGAGGATTAACTTTGCCCATGCAACTAGCTATTGCTCGCAGCACTGTGCAGCTGCACATTTGATCCGATAATACATTGCATTACTTACGTACATCATCAATCATTACTTGTCACCCCCAGATGATCAAGGGATAAAAAAAGACGCACACATTCACTACTACACGTCCGCGCACGCCTGCGTAAAAGCATATATTTTCTCTTTACTAATATCCGAGAGAGATATGCATATGACACGTTTTTACTCCCACACACTCCCACACACCTTGCATCCATGATGACGATATTCTGCAGTAGCACGTGGCTTTTGCGTGTTCCTAGTTTTCTTTCCAGATCATGTTGAACACAAAAACCCCCTTTTTCCCTGATTGGTAAGAAAATTCCAGAGTGATCAACCAGTAGCGTGAATACCCTGCTATGGATTGACAGATCGACAAGAGCACTTTAATTGCTGGTATTATTACAAGATGGTATATGAGCAGATCAATCTCCATTCAAAGTAATATGCAAATGAAATCATGTGGCCTTCTTGTTTTAGACGAGTAGTGTCGCATAACGGGTGAGCAATGGATCTGACTTGAGAGCTTCCACAGCATCATGTTCCACCGTCAGCAATATGACGACATTGCCCGAGTCATAATCTTGGGTCATTAAGCTATAACCTGGAGGAAAAACGCTTCCACTACCATCCGTTGTCATGAAAGGCTTGCCCCAACCCAAATCTATGGCAATACAACAGGTAAGCAACAGGCTAATTTACCCTCCTCTTCTTCCTCCTCTTACCAAACTCAGGTCCCTTTAGATCAAAACGGCACCAATTTGTCAAGATAATGTCAGCAGACCAAGAGATACGACCTGGAGGATGATTCTCAAAGAACGCAATGCGATCGGCGACAGCTTTGGGTGCCAATGCAGCTTGTAAACCTTGACGTACAGCAAGAGCAACACGACCTGATGCTTCGCGTGTGGATGTCAGCAAGTCAGTCCTTGGAATGGAGACGCTCCACAGATTATTAAAGTTGCCAAAGTACTTTCCACCTGCCATGGTGCGTTCAGGACACCGATCACGCCCATCGGCTGCCATGGCGATCTTTTCTACACCTGATGCTTCGCTCGATCGACCCTCTAGACGAGGCACCTTGGCTTGTTCACGTGCTCGTGCCACAGCACCACTCAATAATGCCGACAATGCATCACCTGTCGAGATCCATGCATGACTATCACTCGGTGGTGGCGAAAAGTCCTTTTTCATTTGAGCCATGGATTCACGCGTCAATTCCCATCGTGTCACTTTTGAGGGTACAAGCAAATAAGCGGGTGGACCTGTGGCAGGTGTATCAAGAAGCTCAAAAGGTGCTGGTGCTGGTGATGGATCGTTATTGTTATCCAATCCTTGGAAGAATCGACCTGGAGTACGTGTCCAATCATCCGGTAATCGTGATTCATTGATATCTTCACCGCGAGCAATCATGGCCCATACTTCAAGAAAATCAAGAAATCCACGTAGATCAGCTACCTGATGATGCAATGAAGAGGCAACGACAATGGTACCACAAGAAAACTGGACGAGGAGGTGAGAGGAGGAGAGGTTCATCAATCATCATCAATCATGGGCTCTGAAAATTATACTAACCTCTGTGATTTTGACAGCAAAACTACTGGATGCAGGGGCTAGAATCTGTTCAGTGCGAGGCGACAGGTCTTCAGAATCCTTCCCATCAAAAGGTGTATCTCTTTTCTCGACCAAGAATGGTGTGCCATGAACATTGTCGGTAGCAATATATGTATCTCGCTTGTCATCAGCGGTCACCAAGCCTGCCACTGTTGGGTAGAGTTCAAGTGCTTCAGCCAATGACGCCTTCAGCTTGTCGATCACCTCAGTTATAGAGTTATTCTTTGGACAATGATAAAAACGATGGTTGTGGATTTGAATTGGAGCACTGAGAAGGTCAAGGCCATGAAGTGGGATTTTGGATGGTGCTGGTGGTCTATTATGATTTTGAGTTGGATAAAGCGTGAATGTTTCAAGTGGCATTGTTTTTAGCGTGGGGGAGGACAACTGTGAAAGAAAGAAAAGGTATGCATATAAATCAATAATCTCGGGAAGATTTTGGCCGATCGATAGCAACCCCGCGCGTTTACATCGTGCTGCGGCATCGCGATGCTTAATAGTGTCACTTTAAAGTGGCGCAGCACTAGCATCTTTTCGATGCTTATATATGCTCATTTCTATTCGAATCATCCGCAGACAATATATTCTTGATCATCAGCCAAACGTGATACACTTGATCTTGTTTATTATCTTCACAATATAACATTGAATTTCTAGATTACTTTCTCTTTTAATCCGTATTGATGAATTTACATGGCTCATATAGGAGGCATTGGGATTGCATTCATGGATTATTACGTGCACAACACATTAGCGGTTGATCAACCAACATAACTGGCCACCAAATTATGATACTTAGTAACAGCGCAGAGGATTCTTGATTACCACGTTTAGAATATTACCGAGAAAGGAACGCTGTTGTTGTGGCGCTTTGTATGACATTGTCGAGTAAACAATGATACAATGACACCAGTGATTCATCGGTCAAGATAATCCATGTTGCCCAATTGCATATTTGATACAGTAGTATCGTCGGGTAGGATGCGGCCCGTTGTTATCAGGGGGAGCGTGTGCTGCGCCATGGTCCCATAGTAAGACAGCAGCGGTGGAGTGTGTTACCAATGATACCAAAATATTTGGGAGGGGAGCAATGGATGACAAATGGATTGTATATCTTAAGAGGAAATCTATCCTTTGATACGATTCGTGATCTCCTCCTTCAAGACGAACAACAACGTCAGATGAACCTTTTCTCGCAGCGATTGGTGGAATACCTCTGAGCTTGATTTGTCACAAAGTGGCAAATAAATCGCCTATCCCGCAACGCCCATCAATTTCTTTTTCTTTCTACGCTACTTTTACACTCACTTTTACTTTTCAACATGTCTGGTAAGTTAGATGCCTCTTCCTCATCCTCCCATCACATAAACTGACAGACCTCATTCCTCGATCAGACTGGGATTCCGTTACTGTTATTCGCAAGCGCAACGCTGATCGCGCCAAGGTGTCTCGTAACGAGAGCGATCTGAACGCAGCAAGACGAGTAAGTTTTGTGTATGTGTGTGTGTATATGGTTGAATGGTACTGATGGTATCTACCTTCACTCCTTTCAGGCTGGTGCTTCTATCAACACCGAGAAGAAGACTATCACCAACGCTGGCCATGCTAACCGTGATCATCAACGTATCGCCAAGCTCGATCGTGAAAATGATGTTGCTCCTCCACCCAAGGTCGATGTCTCTGTGGGTCGTGTGATTGCCAAGGCTCGTATGGAAAAGAGCTTCACTCAAAAGGATCTTGCTCAACGTATCAACGAGAAGCCCCAAGTGGTATGTCTATAATAATACAACAAAAGAGAGAAAAGGGATCTAAACATGCGTGTGTCTATTTTAGGTGAATGAATATGAGTCTGGCAAGGCTATTCCCAACCAACAGGTCTTGGGTAAGCTTGAGCGTGCTTTGGGTGTCAAGCTCAGAGGCAAGAACATTGGTGAACCCTTGACTTTTGGCAAGAAGAAGTAAAAGGAAGAGGCACCTACCAGGCCCAAGCACTCTACATACACATCCTGTGATAAAAAAATGGGTTGATACACTTGTGGATATTGGTGCGAATCATCGATCAAGGAAAAAGGATATAAAAAAAACTTGCCCTTAGAAATATACCTTCTCTTTCCCTTCCCCCCTTTTTATGTTAGAACCCTTTCTTTCCTTGCATTTATCCGTTTCTTTTAGCTTATATTTTACAAATGGATCAATCATATAAAAAATGTACATGTTAAAAGGAAGGATCGGATTGAATGGTAGGACAGCATGAATAACAATGCTTTGTAAGGAGAGAGAGAGAGAAATGAGGGGCAGAATGATGGGCTCTCATGCTAATGGGATAAGAGCTGAGTTTCGCCTGGGAGATTTATGTGTGCAATAGGTGCAAAAGTGAGTGGTGTGTGCATGTTAACTAGAGCTCGACCATGTTCTCGCCGGTTTTCTCTCTTTTTTCTCTTTCTTTTCCTCTCTTTTTCCCTAATCTCCCATGACTTTGGGTGGTTCTACTGCTCTATTTGATTATGGCCTTGTTACTCCCAACAATTCCCAAGAACAAGATTCCGACAATGACTCCCTTCCCACCATGACTATCTTGACACAACAGCAACAGCAACACTACCACCAACACCACCACCACCACCAACCAATATCAGAAACCAATAGCGTCGATTGGCTCGACACGGATAGCTCCGAAGATGAAGATTATTTACCCCAATCATGTCATCGTTGTTTCCCCTCTCCACCTCGAAAAGCCATGTCTGTGGATAATGATTTTGATGAAGAGGAGGAGGATGTGTTTTATCCATCAAAAGCAACCAGACGTAAAAGGGGTCGATTACCAGAGTCGCCCGAACAACATCAACGACGTCGCATGAATATGGATGATGATCAAGTGATATCCACCAGTGTTCAACAAGAGCGTGTACGACGAGTGATTGATGCTGCTATCGATAATGGTGAAGATTATGTGGATTTAAGGTATCTATCAATGTATGGGTGGCATGGGTCGTATGATATATGCTGATTGGATTGTCTTCTCTTAGCCATTTGGGATTGACCGAGGTACCGGATGAAATCACCGAACTCAAGCATGTCACTGTACTTCGGAAAGACAGGATTAAGAATTCATCACTCAAGCTGTTCCTTTACGGAAACACCCTCACTCAATTACCATCCTATCTATTTTCCCTCAAGAACTTGTCGGTGCTGAGTTTACGTGCGTAGAAAGAGGGGTTGAGGATGTTGGGGAGGGGAGGAGGGAAGAGGGAGTGGAAAGGGATTACGAGAAAACTGACAACACGTTATTAGGTCACAATCAGCTTACTCAATTGCCTCATGAAATTGGTTTATTACAAAATCTGGTGGAGCTCTCTGTGGGAAATAACCAATTGGTAAATGCTAAAGAATGTCACCGTGGTAGTTTATAATCTTACACCCTTGTCCATAGCCATATCTTCCAGCCGAGATATTGAAGCTTCCAAAGCTCACAATTCTATGTCATTCTCCGAACCCCTTTGTGCATCCAACTTCGCCCGTGGATCCACGCCATGTCATGAGCACGATTCCAAGCCTTGTGGAAATAACCAGTCGACACTTGCTCTCAGCACCATCATCATCATCATCGTCCGATATGGATTGTCAATATTTACCCTACGAGCTTCAGGAACGCCTTCGTTCAGTTACACCCATGAGTCGATGTTACAAGTGTGAAAAGCCGTTCAACAAACCTAGCGTCGAATTGATCGTATGGCAAGAGTTGTTTGGTACAGCCAATATTCCATTGCTTTTCCGCTTCTGCTCCAATCGTTGCCATATTGCCAATGCGTGATACCCTTCCTTAACCAACTCCACCATTGCATTCCCCCCCATCCCCATATTGCTTGCTTTTACTGTTACTGATTTACCATGCTTTCAATACCAATGTTCGTTTAACAACTCCCCAGCTCCTGTATATTCAACAAGCTCACCACGTATACAATATCATTCACTGCATTCATATAACTGGAAAATACAAGGCGTGTTCATTAAAGTGTGTGTGTGTGAGGATACAAAAAAAAAACGCGGAAAGATAAGGGATATCTAGATTAAGTAGGGGATGGGGGGAATATAAAGTGTAAAATACTCAACTACTGAGACCACAAAATTGAAACATCAAAGGAACACCAAATACAGCAAGACATCCGATGCCTAATGAGATAAGCGTCAATCATGCGTCTTTGTTATTCAACATACAATGATCTTCGTACCTGCATATACAATCAACTTTGTAACAATATCCACATCGTAGCGTAAGGGTGCATCTTCTGCTACAAGCTCCGTTGTTGGATCATATACATCCTTCGTGTGTCGACCATTATGGAGTCGTTCGTTGCAGTTGCTGCCACAGCCACCTTCTTCTCCATCCGCATTGGTGCCACGATATTGGATCTTGTCGTATGCTCTCTTTTCATGCAAATCGATCGAGGATTGAATACCAACATGCTCCGCATGCTTGACCGACAAATCATGCAAATCCAGCACGGAAGGAATAGGATGGATGCTTTCTCGGTTTAGACTTTTATAAGCTCTATATACAATAGGAAAATGAATGTGAGCGGCAATAATAAAGAATGACGATAAAGCTGAAACATTACCTGGCACCGATTTCAAACTTTCGATGAGGTAGGTTGAACGCACGATAGATGGGTGGAAGAATAAAATAGCATACTCTTTTGCATGCAATGCGCCAAAGGAATAAGCTTGCCACGCCTATTTATGGTTTGGATCAATCTCATGTTGCATAGCGGTCCGCTCTTCCTTACCGAGAACCAATTTTGCAAGGACAATGGCGACTGCGACAGGTGCTGATGAATGAACCAAGGCTAAAGTTTGCTGACCCATTGTGCAATAATCCGAGTGCGCACAAAGCCATCCACCAGGGAAGACACCAACAAGAACCCCCATAAAACAGACACTGTGCGAGAAGCATCAGTGATCGTGAACGAAGTTCAACCATACCCATTTCCTCCTCCCTTACCTGTCCTCAAAGCATGGGCATCTCTCAATAGGGTCCGGGCTGTTTTGATTGTAGATATATAAGTCATCTGATAGGGCATCCATCCACATGATGATTTACGTACTGTAATCCCACCAAGGCAAGGCATATTGCTGCTGCAATCAACGCTACACATCTCCATCAGAATCCTATTCCATATCCAATGATAGTATACACTTACTAGGAATGATAGTTTCTGCAGTGAATAAACCGTCAAATTGATCCTTAAATGTCCACTGGAACCAGTACAAGATATAGGCAAGAATGGAACCACCCACAACATCTATCACATATATATAAGCGTGTGTTTTCAAAGCGTTCTTTTCCCCCAACGTACCTGTGAATGTATGCATGCCACAATAAATACGACCCATGACAACGCTTCCTGCATAAACAATGGCACCCAGCTTGATGAGGGCGCGTGCTTCAGGGCTCACGCTTTCACATGTCACAGCCACGACAAAGAGCGCAACGGAGATTGAATTTGTCGAATGCGTCGATGGAAAACCATATTCAAGTGATGTTGATTTGGACATGCTCAACCGATGTACAGGTGGTGAAAGAGGACGAGGAAGGCACATAAAGTCCTAGAAATATGGGGATATCCCAATAGAAAGCAGTTGAGTCCTCGTTCACTCGAAGATCATGGTCATGCTCCACTCCTTCAGATTATGTGATCTGATATAAGGCCTTACCTTTACAAAACCAGATAAGAAGACACCAAAAGCTGCGATGCATGCAACGCTAGACGAACGATCCAAGTCTATATGTTAGTGGATATCCCTGTAATAGACAATCCTTTCTTTTTACCTTTTTGCCATGGACATTGTATCAAACCATACAAGGATAGGAAGCGACACCATGAAAAACGTATGCGTACCGAGGTTGGCTGTCCACAAAAAGTACTGATCGAGAAGAGGTGTTCGTACGAGTCGCTAGAGAGGGCGCATTAGGAGTCGGGATCGCTATGGATGATGTCGATGGTTGTGGTTGTGGTGGAGGTGGGTTCATTCACACTCACCTGCATGGTAGCCAAGTGTGGAGTCTCTGCCCGAACAAGTGGGATCAATGAGCGTCGTAACTTTGCACGCCATGGATGAAGCGCTTTATCATAAAGACGTTCGTGATGGGTGCCAGCATCAATGTCGGATACAGCTGGTTTGAATACTTTTTTGCCCATTGTAAGAGCCACAAAAGAAAGAAAGAAAGGTGAGTCCGGGGAGTACCTGGGGTCAAAGAAATTCTGTACTTGTACCATCCATATGAAAACCACTCCACAAACCAAAAGCAGCGTCTCCCTTACTATGTACAATTACTGTTCACATCCATGCATTCTATGATAGTGTATCCCGAATCGGGGGCGAACTGCTGCTGCTACTGCTGTTGCAGAACCAGCAACTCGGCATTGGTGGTCTCGATCTTTTTTTAAAGGTGCGTGTGTTTGTATGCACGTACACACTTTTATGCCACTTACTGACTTCGCTCTCTACCTCCGGATTGTATCACATGAAAACTTTCCAGGATGGAAACATGGTACATGCTTTGTCACCCAGCGCACATCACCAGCAGATAGAGAATCCACCTGTAGTAGTCCTTGATCGCAAGCTCTCTTTCCTCATCAAAACCTAATCCCCGCATTATATTGTATTTCCTTTTAACGATTAGTAGTCGCTATAAAGCCTTTTCCAGAATCTATAAAGTCCCATTATCCTCACGGCTCATTATAACAGAGTCTCGACACACACACACACCCTCTCTCTCTGTATGTGTCGTTAAGAAGATTTGGCCCATGTAAAAGAGAGAGAGGGTGGATGTTGATGTCCCGAGAAACATTACATGAATAAACTTTTTTTTTTTTGCCCTTTGTGCCACGCGCGCACATGCATCGGCTTTCCATAAATTGGGATGTTACCATTGGGTCCTGAAAAGCCCAGCAAGACAAAAAGGTGCCCCACTACCACAACCACGCTATGCACACAATCGTCTCCGCTACAGACACCCGAATCCCTGTGTTTGTACAACGAGCTATGTGAACAGTGTGATACATTGACAGTGAAGCGTTTTGGGCAATGTTAGGTTATCAGGCAAGCAATAGGGCTGTGTGTATGCAGTAACATGTGATGTAGTAGCCCCACCCACGCGAGCAGCTCTGTGTATACATGTAACCCATATCACTGAACTCTGGATATGAAAAACATAGACCATGTCGCAAGTTTGTCAAGGAGAATGAAAAAATGGTGGATTATAAGGTAGGGTGGTACAGGCAACTAATCACAGTGGGCAAGCAAATCGTCTGATAACTCGTCGACCAACCGACATCCAAAGCTTTATAAGCAGCAGGTTACCCAGCTGCTTGGCACCTTTATCTCTCTTCTCTTCTCTCCCTCCCCCCACTCTCATACTTTTTCATCAACATGGCTGCAGACCTCCCAGATTTTATGACCGACCCCAATGCCGTGCTCAAGGATACTGAGCATGAATGGCGTTATAAGCGTGTCCCTGATTATAAAAAAGTGAATGAAGCTTATGAACAAGGTAATTGTTATCTTTGTCTTGGAGGACGACCATGATCATTTATATGACGTGTATGTGTGTAGAGAAATCGGTTACCCATGAAGAAGGTTCATTGTCATGGCTCGTATCCAATCTTGTCAAGGTATGCAAGCATGCACCTTATCGAAGGAATAAAGAGGATGGATGATGATGATAACCATCTTTTCTAGAATTGGGAAAAGGAAATGTCCTACAAGTTGCGTGCCGACCAGATCCGTACTATCAACCAAGAAAAGTATCGTTTCAGTGTCAATGGTGGTGAATGGCATACGGTGGATGAAATGCTTGAGGTAGGGTTGTTGTTTTCTTTATGATTACCAATCGCATCCATGCTTTATTTGGAGTGTGTGTGTAATGCTTCAATGTTTTGTTGTGGACACTGACGACGACGACGCCCCGATAGATCGGCACTTACAATGCCCTCATTGGTGACACTGAATTATACAAGGCCAGCGAAGCCGATTTCAGTGAGTCGCACAAGCTCTTTAAGCGCGCCTTGCGTACCTTTTCTTGGGAAGTCCTTGAAGTCTATAGTGGTCCACCCACCGTGGCCTTCAAATGGCGGTAAGTAAAAGAGTAGCAGTGTATACAGCATGATGGCCCAACTGATATATATACTTTTTTAGCCACTGGGGTACAATGGTGGGCGATTTATCTGTCAACCTTGGTAATGGTGAAAAGTTGGAAGCTGCAGCCACCAACGAGGTGGTTGAAACATTTGGCGTTACTGTGGCCAAGGTCAATGAAAAGTTTGAGATTGAATCGGTAAGTGTTGGGTAAAAGCGATGCATGTGCAGTATGATCTCATATTATTGTTCAGCTTGAAACCTTTTATGACCCCTCCCAATTGATGCGTCAAATGGCCAAGAACCGCAAGGACAATGGCAACAATGCCACCACCTCGGGTGCTCCCAAATGCCCCTTTGCTCCCAAATAAGTCATCATAATGTGTGCGAGAAAATAAAACGTACAGAGGCTGGGCCTCGTATACCAACTATATTATATTATCTTGAATGGGTGGGGAGGAAAATGTAGTAACAAGAGTGTAATCAAGGAGGGATTATTTCAACGACTTGAGATAACGATCACGTTCCTTTTGTGCTGGCGTCTTTTTGTCGGTTGTTGTTGCTGCTGCTGCTGCTGCTGATTCAGGTAACCAAGGGATAGATCCTCGTGTTCTTTTCCCACCACGCATTGTAGTATACGCTTGTTGTGTATTTTCTCGTTTGGGTGAGGATGAAGCATCTTTTGGTGTCGTTTCTTTTGTAGGTGATGAGGATCGTACACTACTACTATTTGGCTTGGGTGATGATGGTGATGATGCAGGTGGAACAGGTTTAGCTTGTTGTTGTTGCCGTTGATTGATAGGATTGCTTCGGCTAAACGATCCATTATTGCTATTACCACCACCAGCAGTAGCAGGAGGGGTGTCTACAATGGAAGCACCACCACCAGGACCAATATATTCATCTGCAGGGATCATGGTGCGTACAGTGGATGATGAAAATGATGCGGTAGGGACGGGTGCTTCAAAATCTTCTTCCCCCATAAATGGCATTGCTGGACGATAGGATTGTTGAGCTCTTGCAGACAACGAGACAAGACCTGCTGGTGGGGGATCACAACGTAAACTACTATTGGCACTGCTATTGTTGCTATGCGTAGGACTGTTGCCAGATGCTGCTGTTGTTGGCCATGCCGTGGTTTGTAGCTTTTTACGTAGTGAATCCACATGGCTCGTATTGCTGCTTATACTGCTATTGGCAAGAATCTTCATTCGTTCAGCGGCTGATGTACGCGATAAACTACCCAAACTGGCACGTGGTGAGGTTGTTCCTGTCGCAGCATGGTTTCCCTGTATCCATGGAAACATCATAAGTCATCATTATTCTGTCGTTTATAAGTAATAAACACTTACAATACGCATGGAGGCAGGTGGTGTGGGTCGTGGTGTGCCGAGAATGCTGTTTCGATTGGAACGGATGGTCGAAGATGGCTCGGAAGCTGAAGGGGTTGGTTTGGCACCAGTCTCATTGTTGTTGGTTGATTGTGATAAAGACGAGGATGGCGCTTGTTGTTGTTGTTTTTGTGTGGTGGAGCTGATCGATTGCTCACTATTACTGCTTCGAAGTGAAGACTCTTTTTGCCACCAATGAATAATGTCCTGCACGCTGCCATTGCGTGGCAAACTCTCTCTTACTGGAGGTGTCGTCGTCCCCTTATCGGTGGTGTTGGGATTGCTGGCAGCTGATGGTTGTTTTGTGTCGTCCAACGGTTGCTTCTTGTTGTCTTTGTAATGGGTTGGCATAGGATCATCCTCTTCTTCTTGACTCGAATCGGATGAATCGTTCTCTGTGAATATATTCATGGCGCTCAATTCAGCTGATACTCGGCATTGTGGAATATCTGGCAGGTCTGTTGTCGTTGGTTCATCATCGGGTAGCTCACATTTAGCATCGAGTGATGGATCGATAGGCATTGCTGTTGACTGTGGCTGAGAATGCGGTGGTTCACTCATATCCCGATGCATATCCGATCCAAATAGGCCATCCATGCTCTTTTTGTTGTCACGTTGTCGTCGAGAAATGGTATCATGGTGGTGACGAGTCGTAGTATTATTATCATCATGAATAGAAGCGAATGGGTTCTCCTGCTGCAAGGATGGCGGTGGTGGTGGTGATGATGCAAAACAATCCAAAGCACTCTTGCGTTGATCAGCTCGATGTTTGGTACGCACTGACGCATATTGAATCACTTGGTGAGCTGTTATTTCAGCGTTGGCTCCTTCCCTTTCAGCATCTCCCAAGGCAGTCGATGGCGTTGTTGGCGAATGCGGTGATGCAGGGGTCGAGTAATGGCAAGGAGAAGGAGGAAGAGGAGGAGAAGATGGTAACGTGGGTCGCTCATACTGATCGGATATTCTAGGCACAATGGGTCGACTTTCAGCAACGGCGACGATACGGTCACTATCCATAGATCGACTTTTGGATTGTAGTGTAGACTGGTCATTATCACTAAAGACGGGCGATGAACAAGAGATGTTGGAGCATTCGAGTTTCGAGTCTGGGGAAAGTGTTGTGGTTGATTTTTTCTTGATGGAAAGAGAGCGTCGCGTGGACAAACGACGTGTGTTGTTGTTGGATTGTTGATGATCACTGGATGACTGTTTTCCTCCTCCTGTTGCAGAAGGTGGTGGATCGAAAGCAACATGGCTTAAAGGAGTCTTGTTTGACTTTTGAAGACGCAATGATTGACGTAAGGTGTTTTTGAGTGTGGCAGCAACAGATGCACGTTTACCGTTGCCAGGATTTGCTGTGACACCAGCATCGTTGCTATTCATGTACTTCTGATACAACGCTGCAGCATCGTCGTTCGATCCCAGCTCAAGCTTATCTGAAAAGAGAAACGTCGACTGGGGTGGATAGGGCAACGATATACAGATCTCCTTGTATGACGATGAAGGTTTCTCGATATCAATATGTGAAGCAAGGGTACTTTCATCACGCGGTGGTGAAGGATGAGGAGGTGTCGATGACATTTTTTCTTGTGCTGTGGACGACGATGTTCTCCCCAATCGAAGCCTTCTTTTGAAAAAGAACGTGCCTAATACTGCTGAAACAGCCACAAAAAAGACCACAATGATGGCAATGGCCCACACAGGCAATGATGCTCTGCTGCTACTGCTCACATCAGGTGCTGCTGGCTCTATCGTAAGTGAGTAAATCGGTGTATATGGTCATTGATCCACTGTACCTGCATGGATACATGATGGGAAGATGATGGCGGCAATTAGAAATAATAAAACGGCAGCCGCCATGGCTTTTGATGTTGATTATATACGTATGGATTAAAAGAGGAGAGAAAGAGTGAAAGAGAATGAAAGAGACAAACGATGTGCAAGTGAAAAGGTCTCCTACTCTCTCTCTCTCTTTCTCTCAACAACCCACGGAGTCTGCTTCATCATCTAGGGGGAAACCACATCTTTTTTTTTTCTCAACACAAACGAAATGCTATACCGCAAATGCCCGCTTAGAGAGTGAGCATAGAGACCGTCGCTGTGTGGGTTAGGGGCTTTGTGTTCAAAGATAGGAGGGCATCGACTAGCAGCAGCAGCAGTAGCAGGAGGAGGAGAAGAAAACAATATTGGGTATCATATATAATAGATAACCAGTTTGTGCAATTAGTTTCTTTTGATATACTCCTTTTTGATAAATGAACACTCACGTTCACCAGACAACTGTCAATAGCATCCATAGCGGGGACAACGACCTGTTCGATGGTCGCATGCAAGAATTGAGCCTTGCGTTAACTATCTTCTCAATTTTCCTTTTCACATACCCATACACACAACCCCTGACTGAGAACTTTCTTCCCCGAATACTCACGGCTGATGCCAAGGGATTACACTTTGGTAAGAAGAATTTCTGGTTCACTCGACGTAGTGGGTCGTGGTTGATTGAACAAAGACCTTATTCATCGAACCATATATATATACATGCAAGCTTTAACAATCATGGATCAACGAAAAGCCCAGTCTCTGAGAAAACCACAAGTTGTCAAGTAGATGCATCAGCGACAAGGTCCGCAGGCGGGAAGGTTGCTGAGGATCTTTAGGTGTTGAACACCAAATCGGAAATGTTTTTAAGCGGACATTTAGTTCGTGAGTTACCGTGTCACTCTATCGTTTCTTACGCGTTCCCGTCTGCGAGATCCTATTCTCTTTTATCCAAATGAAAATGAAAAAAATTTCCTCTCCGCCGAAGGTGCGGATATCACCATGATAATAGTAGTAGCAGTAGTAGGGTGATGGTCGTCATGACTCGAGAGATGATGACATAGGTTGGTTGCCATGCCAATTGCCATGGAAACTCTATGCTACGTGGTATTTATTTCCGCCATGTGTCAAAAAGCATGGGCCTTTTTAGATGGAATGTAGAATATTCCACAGAGTCAAAGCGATATAAGCCAATTAGGATGCTTGTTCACACAGACAATGGGAAGCTACTGCTTTTGAGCGCCATCTTAAATCCGACACCGTAACCATAACTGGGCCGAGCTCTTCGGCAAACTGCATTTTGCTTTCTTCTTCCTCTCTCTTTTCCGCTTTATTGTCCCCCTTTTTTTCTATATCATGCCCTTGGCGGTTTTCGCACTGGTTGTTCACCGGTACAGACCGTCAAGACTGGTCATTGCTCCGTACGAGTCATATCCCCAACTTGCCGAATATGTACGTTTTTATTCTTTTGACTATTTCGACTTGCCCTGAATGACTCACTCTTGCCATCTCTCAAAGCTACCCAAAGACCAATTCGATTCGCACATGCTCACTTTGCGACAACTCGTACGAAAGGAATACCCCAATATTTATCCAGACACGTACATGTTCATGTCAGCCATTGGGTTCGTCATTGCCACTGCAGCGTTTTCAATCGTTGCCCGAGGACTTGAAATATCCATGTGGTATCCATTGTTGATCTTGGTGGCTCCCGCTATTCTCGCCTATTGGACGACACGAAGACGTAGTGTGCATTACATCAAAATCAACAATGTGAGTGTTGTGGTGATGATGATGATGATGATGATAAGAGCATGATCTAAGATGTATGTTGTAGTTTCAAGAGCATCTTCAACAATGTCTAAAGGATCTTTCAGAATTGGATCGACCACATCAAGTACGATGGGATTATCGGCGATTACGTGATTATGACACTGCAAGAGATTTGCATCTACCACCGCCTATCAGCAATTGGAGTATCAGTTTGGTCATTGAAGCAGTGCAGATTGATCCGGAGGCTGAGGTCATTGCTCGTGGAATGACGGGTGGTGATACATTACCAAGTTATGGAGCAGCAACGCATGATGTGGTATTGGATATGGGACCTGATTTACAGTGCGATGATGACCATCACCCATTGCAGTCTATGCGCGAGATGGATGTAACGGATCAACAACGAATATTACCACCCTCCTACATTGAAGCTTCTTCTTCTTCACCTTCACCATCACCACCACAACCACCATCTACGCAACCACCATTACCAGCACAACCTCCTCCTGCTTATGATGCTGTGGATCGTCAAGAGGAGCAGCAGCAACAGCAAGATCAAAGTACCACAACAACTCCTACTGATACTACTACTACCACTACTGTATTACCGAATTCAGACACCCATAATCATACGACCACCCACTAAGAGCCTGCATGCGTATGTAAATTGTTTTCTTTGACATAATGCTATTATCCGACATCCCATCTCCCCTTTTTCGCTGTAGTCACCTCCACCATCACCTCGTTGTTATACCTCTTGTACTGTTATCTATTTATCTCATCCCCCTGTATAAATCAATCACCAATTGAATCGTAAAAGAGCTATAGCCAAAAGATGAGGAATGAGCCAATGGCACTGATATCACGAGAACATTAGTCTAGATGCATATGTGTTTACTGCTGAAATAGGCAAGTACGTTTGCCATCCCGCTTAAAGAAATGTTCTTTGAAGGATGTGATGGAGATGGTGTCAAATCGGTCTTTTCTATGTTCGTCTTGGCATATGCTATGTAGAAGAATTCATGTTTCATTGAAGAATGCCAAGAAGGTACAGAAGGATTTATTGTAAACACGTGATCAAACCATCAGCTAGATACAAGATAACGGGGTCGTGTGCTTAGGAAATTTAAGCTTTACGGATCAATGTCATGCCATCAAAGAGGGGTAAAATGACAGCTTGAACACGAGCATCCTTGGCGACATGTTGGTTGAATTCATGGACAGCTTTAGCGTGAGCTTCGGGATCTGGAACTCGACCGGTGATGGGGCCCTCTTCATAACCTGCAGCACGGACCACATTGCCTTGGCGTAAAACTGTAACACAAAGAAAAAATGAGCCATGTTGAAACACAACAGTCAAAATAGTGTGTACTTGCCATTGTCGCAAACAATCAACCCATGATCCGTGAGAAGGTCATGATCCATAATAAGGTTGTAATAAGTGATATATTCCTCCTTGTCAGCATCCATAAAGATGAAATCAAATTTCTCAGTTGGCGTCTTCTTGTCGATCATGGCTCGTATACTATCACATTTTATCAGTTATTGACTATGACGATGCATGTTTGTTTACTACTACTACCTTTCTTACCTGTCAGCAGCTGGTCCAAGTTGTAATTCCACCTTGTCTAAAACGTTTGCCTTTTCAAGAAAACGCCGAGCAATCGCTTGAGTAGTTTCATTGATGTCCAAAGTGATCAGTTTTCCATTAGGTGGCAAAGCAGCTGCTTGAGCGATCGCGGAGTAACCGGTATAGGTGCCAATTTCAAGAACGCGTTTAGCATGGACCACTTTGATCAGTTGGTTCAACAGCTTGGCCTGAGTCTCACTGACCATCATTCGAGAGTTCTCAAATTGCTGGATGGTGTATTCACGCACTTCATGCAGCTGTTTTTCGATATGCGAGGGTAATGGTGAGCTGAAATCGTTCGTGTATTGGGCCACGCTGCTTTCCTTGGGTTGATACGAGTTCATGAAAACGTTGTAGATGTGATTGAGAAAAAAAAAGTGATATGAGGGGAGATCGTCAATGGGAGCTTTTATTGTCAAGATGATGTACTGTGGTGTAACAAAGCTGGCGTTTCCTCCGGAACAGCGCGCCTGTATGTGCATGAGCCAAACGTGCGTATCCTTATCAACGAATAAATATCCTCTTCTTCATTGTAACACAGGATGGTTGCATTGTGCATGGATAGCGCGCTCCAACCGGCGATTCCCCAATCGAGCCCATCTGATATCCCTTCGACTTTGTTGCCAAAAAAATGACCATGATCGGTAATGCGATCATCTAATTGATGTCAAATGCAGGCACAACCTTTTAGCACACTGGGAACTTGCTCATCACCCACCACGAAGCATATAAACATATACATACCTTCCCCAGTACCAATGCAGCGTTCTAATTCAACATGGTGCAGGCCAATGGCGATAGCTACTCCGACTAAGCGGTCTTGCTGTCGTGGTTCAAGATGCCAGGCAACCTCAATCGCTGTTGCATCTCCAACCCATTCCGGATCTGGTGTCATTCGTTGAGTTCAGGAAAGGGTGGCAGCCGGTGCAAGATGCTATGTAGTCACGTGAGCGACATGTAGTTATAGCTGTAATAAATGAATTGGTTGTTGCCAAGCAAGAGCAATTAAATGCGAGATGATCCTGTTTACGATTTTGAGTTACAAGTCCAGTGGGCGTTGATCCATCCAATTTGGATATGTAGCTTTTTTGATCCCTGCATACATGCGTAGTACCCTCCGATACATATACGTTACATGATGGCAACCATGATCACTTTAGAAGTAAAGGATAATAGGATATGCTCCACAAATGGGCAAAGAAGCTATATTATCCATACACTATGTGGAAGAGGATGCGAAGATTTGCTTGTGAGTCCATAGCACGCAAAACAAAAATCACCCCTCTGGCCCCTTGCATTCCCAGATTGCTTGCAGATCCTTCACGGACATACCTATGAGACCATAGAGAACAAGCAGAGAGAATGTACCCCGCCCTTTGAATGGCGTTTCCACCCACATGCACAACCCCTCTCTCATCGTCATTATTTTGTGGGCGTATTCAAAGCTACAAAACGCTATCGTAAATGATGATGGTATTCGTCCATTTCATTCATACCACTACTTTTGTCAAGATGAAAAGTCGCGTTCTTGTAAGCTTGTTTCTCTTGATTGTTTGCTTTCAAGACACTATCGTTATTGGCGTTTTTGGTGATTGGAAATCAGATCGCGCGTGTTTTGGTGGATACTGTAATAAAGGAGGACCTCTCTCGCCGCTACCCGCGGATAAGTGTACTGAAGCCATCCAGCCCAAATCAAATCCCGAATGTAGTGGAGGAAGAGTTTCAAAGTGGTATACTGCGGGTGCCGGCCAGTTTTGTATGTGCGGTCGTCAAGAAGCTAGCAATAGTATACCCGAACTGGAAAAATGTGTCCAGCAGGTCGAAGACGTGATACGCTCATATGATCCCAAAAAACTTGAACTCCCTGGATATGAAAAGCTTTACGAAATGGAACATCCTGGCGAACTCCAAAAAACAGAAGGACATATATGACAAGTTCCAGGCTTATAAAAAAGCTCATTCAGAAGACCAAAATGGATCGAAGTTTCTTACTAGTCCTGAAAGCCCTTGTGAATCCCAGAGATCCGCTGCTGTTGCCGCATGCGAAAAATGTCCTGCTTGCAAGTACTTTGAGTAACTCTCAACTTTTGTAATAAATGATACAGCTTTTATTCTTTATATGATGTCACAACAGTAGCAATGTACTATAGCTATGAAGATACTAGGTCAATGAATCTGTTTTCTCTGGAACAGTTCGCGTGTGTGCTTGTAGTACAGAATCATCGTGTAGTGGGGCATTGTCCGCTGTGCTGCATTGTTGTACACAATCTGGTCGCTTCCAAGCACGTGATCGTCAGTGGCAATGCAGTTGTCTACTAATGGATGTCAAATTCATGTACACGATCTGGTGACGTCTTTGTTTGGGGCTTTACTATTTGCACCACGCAAGTACACCATGTCAGCAAACATTATCGATTTGGATCCAATTCACTGTGACTTACCCCCCAATTACGCGGATTTGGCGCATGCCTCACTATGCGCCAAGGAAGGTCTTCTTTCGTTTACAGCTCGTCATCTCCATCATCCGTTTCCAGCTCGTCTTCAGCTTCCACCTCGTCCACGACTTCTTGGACTTGACCACGCTGCATTGCTGCTGGCCTTGAGTCGATATCCCCATCGCTAAGCATGTACAGCTCAAAGATCCTATGGATGTTGCTGCTTGCGCCAATGTCACGATCGAACACCTAGATAATAGAAACCAGTAAATCATTGTCCTTCGCATATCCATGGCACAAACATACAGTTTGACAAGTGGGGCACCACTTGACCGCATACACATTGTTCCGGAAATCATCGACTTGTGCCCGATCATTGCAGGTTGACGTCCAGTGGAGCCGCTGTCCATCATCATCCAAGCACCATTGTCGTGGTTTGGCATGTACAAGGCTGATACCATCATCATCATCAACAACAGGCCAGGAATCACGGATGTATTTTTTTCTGTAAGTAGATGAAAAACTGATTTAGGATGCGTGCTTTCAAAAGTATAGATATGCTTACTTGTGCTGGCAGATGAGGGTCTCTGGCTCCCTGAATTGTTGTAAGCGGCCATGACACTCATGACACGTAACGCTTGTTCTAAATTCATCAACCAAAACGAGGGGAGCTCGACGTGCGATCCGTGCCCTGAGAGTCTAAATAATAAAAAGGTATGTTGATATTGAAGCATGAAATGATTAGCAGAGAAATAGTTACCTCGACTGGAACTGCTTGATGGCGTTTCGATGTGGCGCCAAATCGTGCAGCTCCATATGCGACAATCGTTTCTACCTCCGGTTCACCAGCGTCCTTCATAATCACGTCTTCATCTTGTTCGCGCCGTTCAGCACGAGCTGCTCGTCTTGCAAGCTTCCTTTGCCGTTTCCCACCGTTGCGATGAGCAAAGAAATCATTGCGAAGCTAGATACATTTATCCAAGTTAATCACACCCAAACAATAAAGAGCTAGTCCTTTGTACATACATCTGCGACATTTTCTAATCCGAGAATTTGATTCACTATGGATTCTTGAGCAGAAACCCTTGCTGCAAATGTAGTTGCTCGCTGTTCACGATGTCTATAATGACAGGCAAAATCATGCAGTCTAACAGATATATGCATATGATGAGATCACTGATAGCAGTATAATTTTCCATATACTTACGCATGGTGTAAATGAGACCGCAAGTGTACATGATCAAAATATGCTTGCAAGCTGGTTGTATGATGTGGGAAGGCCTTAAGAGCCAAGTAGATGAACTCCATGTCATGCTCACTTTTTTGGCGGGAAGACAATGTCTTTTGCTTTATCCAGTTGGAGAGGGACCGATTCCTGTGTAATGAATGGTAAATCAACAAAGGGATTCCGAAACAACGTGACACAGTACACTTACTGGTACTCCTTGTTGGAGATTTGGATCAGATGTTGTTGCCTTGTTTGTTGATCGGCTAAGTTCTCGGTTGTGTCCGTGCCTGTAATCACTTCTCGAATGCCTGAGAGATGTAAAAGCTGAATTAGAGAGTGTGTGCTTCGCTATCCATTTTAATGCCATACCTGGATCAATGCCAACAATTCGGGTTGCTTGTAGGCGCTGCTCATCCAAACCACCTGGTTCCTTGCTTAAATGATACATGCCGCGATGCCAATTGGTTAAATCAAGCCCTCTTGGGTAGTAACGCACATCAGCCGATGTATCAGGCATCCGCTCTATTGCAGTTTGCAAGAAAATGGTTTAAAAAGAATACCGGAAGAGAACCAGGTTAATAGCTTACCCCCCTGTAGCGTCGTCAGAGCCCGCACAAAGTGAAAGCAAGCACGCACACCGTCAGTATTGAAAGAGAACTTGAAAGTTATCGGTTCGACATTCGGGTTGAAAACATACTCTATGATATCACAATACGTAAGAACCAACAAAATGCTTAAAAACCTTGCTTGCTTGTCATACCTGCAGAGTATCGCATTCTTCTTTTAGATATAGGATCCAGGTTGAAGAGCTGTTCAAAGAATTGCTCCTTTAGTAAGAGGTTTGTGTTTCCTGCTATACTCGCTGCTGGGATGAATATGTCACCCCTACGCCCCGGAGTTGCACGCTATAGTAGACAGCAATTAGATTGGGGTTTTCTATGCATGTAAATGAATGACTTACCATCAATGCAGGCGGTGCCTGGAATTCAATGTCTGGGTTTTCATGGGCAAGACGACAGACCCAATACAACACTATAATGTCCACAGGTACGAACGCCATCTGCAGCTTGCCTATAGGGATGACCGTCCAGCGTTGACTATCTAAAACCTCAGCTTCTAGGGACAAGAGGCCTGCAAGATAGCGTAATGCACCCGGAATATACGCCATATTGACGCGCCTTCCTGGCTTTTTGGAAACTTCATTGAGATCATAATTGGCAAAAGAGCCTTCAAACTCTTCGTGATGGGTTCTAAAATAAAGGTGATGGTCATGGTTTGTTTACAAAAAGGTATGAGTACACGAACACTTACTCATAATAAGCTCTAACGTTAGCCACGAGAGCCAATGGCAGCTCTTCGAAGAAATCAACATCTTCGGGAGGATCATGATTCACCAAATGCTTTGTCATTACGTTTGCTGATTTTACTAGTGTTAGTGTTTTGGCATCATCAAACCAAGAATATTTACATACCAAATGCCTGTGGTTTCCGTGGTAAATTGGGTTCGATTTGGTCTTGCAACTCATAGAAAAATGCCGTAAAGGTATGCTTCATATACTTCTGTGGATTAAGGGCAAGATGGTTTTTGACAGCTATGGTGGATTCAAAGTTAGCAATTCGGATGGAGAACATCAAATCAATGCATACCAGGGATAGCTTCCCCTCTTGCAAATTCAGCTGCCAGACGCCGTCTCAAGGAGGGCGAGCCGAAGTCTGGAGGTTCATAGAGCGGTTGAGGCTCATCTGTGATTTATCCAAGAGATTGTCAGCCTATTTCAAAGGAAACTTTGATAATATTTACATACTTGGTTCAATGTCATCTGGATATTCACCAGGTTGACGAAGTCGACATTGCTGCAAGCACCAGTTGAACGTCTGAGTGAGATGCAAGAACTGGGGCTCGGCATTTTGCTATAAATTGCATTAGAGCACAATCCACAGAACTGCATGACATGTTCATTTTCACTTGCCTCGGTATGGTTGGGCGGTAAAGTGCATAAG
>JNEU01000930.1:0-86270 GCA_000697475.1 Lichtheimia corymbifera B2541
AGTCTGTATCCTGGTTCGATTTTCTTCGAGAGCACCTTGCATATTGCCTTGGTCATCGATATCCATTTCTTCGAGGTCAGCCTCCATCATGAGGTAGCAGTGGAATGGTATGAATGAGAAAGAAAGAGTGGGAATTCATGTAGTGATCATTATTCTTATATTTTTTGAATGAATAAAAAGGGGCTGGTGATGGAACGAGAGTGCTGTCAAAGAAATCAAATGACTTGTGATGGAATGAATCCATCAGAAATAAGATATCAAATGACTTGTGATAGAATGAATCCATCAGCAGTAAGAAATCACATGACGGGTGATAGAATGATTGTGCTTGGCACAGTGGTCCCCCGCTTTTTTCCATACCAAGTGTAAGACTGATATTATCCGGGGATGAAATATATCGAGGTCGCGCCCAAAGCCATTACATTTGGAAGATGACAGTGGATGGATATCCAAACACCAGGGAAAAAACGAGGGAAAGAAAAAAAGGGGGAGGGAAAAAAGGGGAACCATTGTACAATGTCAAAGAAATCAAGTCTCGGGTGATGAGAAAATGGGTACACTAGCTGTAAAGCGATATTTTCATGCCACGATGTGACTGAAGCAAGTGTCATCATCATGATCCACATTCGAAAATCACGACACACCACCATCCACCACCTCCATGTATGCATCAAGCTGCTGCACGTCTTTTGATCCGCGCAATCGGTTATCTTACTTCACCAGCAGGTTGGTTAAGAATCCAAAGAGAAAATTGCAGCATCATCATATGTTCGTTTCACTCGACATTAGTAATAAGAAGGATGGATGAGCAACTTTACACCCAACAATCCTATTTTACTCTACAATTTCACCTTCAAGCTGGAGTTGTCCTGATGTTTGTGGCATTCTCCATAGCAAGTTAGAAGGCCTACAGGATGAAAAGGCGTCACATAATGTAGATGTCCCTGCTGTCGATCTATCACCTTTTTCATCCACATCCATACCTAGAAGTCTAATCTCATACGCTCCCTTTTCTCAATCATCCAGACATCCGTTTATTCCTTGTGAGCGCCATTGGTGCTGGTACACCAATATAAAAAGGAGGTGCATAGTATATATGTCCATGCTGATGATCGTCAAGGGTAATCATGCACATATTTGTCATAGAATCAGCCGCGAAGCAGACATCCACAGCAAGAGGGCATCAGATACTTTGAGTGAGAGGGCAGGGTGCCGTGAGATGTGTGACGCTTCAATTGACAGTCTTTTATTGTACTACGGTTAATTACTGATGTCATATGTTGATAGAAAGGGGTTGAATAACTTACTCCAACTGTGGAGATTGATAATTGTTTTAGAGGGGAAGAGAAAAGGAAAAAGTCTATGAGTCTATATAAATATTCTATAAGGTGGAACTTGACAAATTACATTGAATGCTCTTTGTTGGAGCTGTAGTAAAAATGGGGTCACACAACTTTTCACTCCTCCACATCAGCCGCCGTCTGGTTTTGAAATTGATATGGTGTTTCTGCGTGGTGCAAATAGCAAAGCCCGGTGGCTGCTGTCTTTGAATAGCACACATGTCAGTTTATATTTGACGCCTAATCATTGGCCAGAATTTCCATTGGTTGACGTTTAGCCAGCAAATGTGTAATCCATGCTCCTCTGATACTCATTCTAGCGCGTTTCTTTTAATCTATTCCCATTCCTTTCAACTATGGGCTGTAAGTACACCACACCTGATACGATATATATATTATACATTTATTTTCTGATATAATTCGCTACATACAGTCAGGGTACTTCACTTGGTAAGGCCGTTTATGGCCATCTTGCCCGAAATCGCGACCCCCGATCGCAAGGTAGAGTGTCAATGTGGATCAGGAACAGTACAACGAGTAGTGCAATGCTGATACTATGGGTTGGATAAACAATAGGTTCCTTTCAATCAAAAAGTCATGTGGACAGCCGTTACGTTGTTCATCTTCTTGGTCATGTCACAAGTCCCACTCTATGGCATCATGTCGTCAGATTCCTCGGATCCTCTCTTCTGGATGAGAGTTATTCTTGCTTCCAACCGTGGTACATTGATGGAACTGGGTATCACGCCTATCGTCACATCTGGCATGATTATGCAATTATTATCGGGCGCCAACATCATTGAAGTCGACTACAGCTTAAAGGAGGACCGTGCCTTGTTCAGCGGTGCACAAAAGTGTAAGTGATATGCAAGCAAAGTGGATGGGGCGGATGGATGGATGGTAGGGAAAAAAAGACGCGTTGCTAAAGGTGTATATATATGTTATATAGTATTTGCTATGATCATTGCATTTGGTCATGCTACGGTGTCCGTATTGACTGGTCTCTATGGTAGCCCTCGCGAAATTGGTGCTGGTGTCTGCTTGCTTCTTGTGATCCAATTGGTGGTTGCTTCGCTTATTACAATGCTTTTGGATGAATTACTGCAAAAGGGCTATGGATTGGGCTCTGGTATCAACTTGTTCATTGCCACCAACATTTGCGAGACGATCTTCTGGAAGGCACTTTCACCTACGACAATCAATACTGGACGCGGTGATGAATTCGAAGGTGCATTGATCGCATTGGTCCACCTTTTGATGAGCCGAAAAGACAAGACCCGCGCTCTCAAGGAAGCATTCTATCGCAACCCACTTCCCAATGTCATGAGTCTCTTGTCAACAGCTATCATCTTTGGCATTGTTATTTATCTTCAAGGTTTCCGTGTCGAACTTCCTGTCAAATCCAACCGTGTACGTGGTCAGCGTGGTACATACCCTGTCAAGTTGTTTTATACAAGCAACATGCCTATCATGCTTCAATCCACCATGACTTCCAACATTTTCATGATCTCTCAAATGCTCTACAAGCGCTTTGAAGATAACATCTTGGTCCGTTTATTGGGTGTCTGGGAACCTTATGAAGGATCAGCACAGCTTTTCGCAAAGAGCGGTTTGGCTTACTACTTGTCGGCTCCTCGCAACATGACGGCTGCCTTGTTGGATCCTATTCATACCGTCATTTACGTCAGTATCATGCTTGCTGGTTGTGCTATGCTTTCAAAGACCTGGATCGAAGTATCAGGCTCTTCTCCCCGTGATGTCGCACGTCAACTCAAGGATCAACAATTGGTGATTGCTGGTTATCGTGACACTTCCATGTACAAGGAATTGAAGCGTGTCATCCCCGTCGCCGCTTCTTTTGGTGGTGCATGCCTTGGTGCTGTCTCTGTATTGGCTGACATGATTGGTGCTATCGGCTCTGGTACCGGTATCTTGCTTTGTGTAACCATCATTTTCCAGGTAGGCATAAAGGTGAAATTGAGTCTGAAAGGTTTATGCTTGCTCACATTATCATTACGTAGTATTTCGAAATGTTTGTCAAGGAACAGATGGAAAGTGGTGCAGGTCTTGAGGGAATGATGGTAGCTGCATAAACTATATATAAATAAAGGACGTTTTCCAAAAGGATAGAAAGTGATAAGGATTCTGACATATGGCAGTGTTTGGTGTGGATGTGAAGGCTCTATACTTTAAGATAAACGCATGATGGCATTGAAAGCAATAAGAAATTTTTTCACGATTCTATGTCAATTGATATTTGATCCTTCCATGATCTTCCAATTGGCCATGAATGACGTTAGCTAGATACGTAGTCATCCCCTTTTCCCATCTTAACTATAATTCCTCGGTATTCAATAAAATGCATTAAACGTATTTATCTGGCCATGTCGTACGTTCTTGATTGCAAGCATATTTGACGTAAGATGGTCATGTGAATGAATTACATTGTCCCATATGGTCAAGACCCACTCATGTGACTCTAATGTTGATATCATCAATGACTCGAAACAGTGATAGCGAGATAAGCCTGATTTGAACATATGAACTGTACCCATGATACTGCTGATAATCAGAGTAGCCTTATGGGTGCACTCATAGGCCACGTGGTGCCGCATACACATGACTCGTCATTTGAACGTAAACGAAATATTAGCAATGATGTGATGTGTATATTGCGTGACAATCATGTTCAAGGCTGCGGATACCCGAAAAGAGTAGTCAATGCAACACCCACCATTTTTTAAAACTACATCCGAACAAGCACTAACCGCTGTACATCAATAAGGTAAGTATAGTACAAGATCTAAATCACAAAGAGAGGAACGTGTGTTACGACGCTCTTGACCAGATCTATGTAATCACAAAGGGAGCTGAGTTGTATTATCGAATGCAGTCTTTGTTCAGGACATAATGAATCTATCAGATCTCTCCCCTTTATCACAGCATTCACAACAAAATATGACCTGCATTTGCCATACCATGATAAGGTCTATTTCCCCGTAGGAATTGAGAAGTGGCGTATTCGCAAAAACAATCATTTAATCCAACATTCATTCACAAGAGATAGATTGAAAAGTACAACGAATTACTCCAAACGGAGATACATCAATTTGGCAAGTTTCTATCCGTTGAGCACGCATGTGTATAAAAGTGAATGGATGAACATGAAGTGTTCTTTATGTAATCGTGATGGCGAAGTATATGCAGCCGAATGATGGCAAAGGATGTTGATAGCAGCTTCCATGTTGGATGCACCATCATTGAGGATGATAGCACCAAACATAATAGATGAATACTTAAGAAGAAAGCCTCACTTTCCACGCATTGTATATCCATATCCATATCCATAAGAAGTCGTGTGTATTGAAGAAGGTTCCTACACGTAAACAAAGCTGCTTCTATATGACGGCTATCTGCTGGTCACGTGAAAAGGCCGGTAAGGCAGGTTGCTGCAAGTAAAGAACGATGCTTGAGATATGGTGTAAAAGGCCTTGCTAATAGCAACTGCTGAAATGAACGCTGCTACGATTGGTCGTGGCAGATGCGTGTACAAGAGAAGGTACAGTGTCAAGAAAAGCACGTGTTGTAGCAGACTGACAGGCTGCGTACACGCCATGAACTTGCAAATCAGTCAAAGACAATCGTATCAAGGCTGTTGTAGGATTGACATGATGGGTTGAAGCAGGAAAATCGTTCGCAGATGGTAGTTGTACTTGAATGGCCAACAATTGCAAGTGGAAGGGAAGGTATTAGCTAGCAGTTTATGGACCTGGAAATTAGACAGACGTTGCTTGTTATTGTAAATTTGGATGCGAAAGGTTGAAGATTCCTACCATTTATCCCACCCACCCACATTTACCCGACTCCATGTTTTAGCTTGAATTCATAGCGTGAATATAGCATATACCTTCGCAATGAATATGACCGTGATACCAACTCAAACGCCTCATCGCTGTTACATGTACATAGCCCATCTCGCTATAAGCGCAAAATGCGATCATTTCATATCCTGCAGTATATGAAAACGCCATTTATTTACATCAATAGCGTCCCCATCCATCGTTTATCCACGTCTATACATCCCGGCAACCGTCATCTTCTTTGTTCCACTTGCAATATTTCGAATGTTTTGAGCATACTGATTCTTCCACAATGTCATAGCAGGAAAACTCTTCTCTGCAAGCCCCGTACTGGTCGTTCTCTTTATAAAATTGATAAGTTTTAGTGCTTGAACATAATTTTTTTTTCATGGACATTACTCACTTTGCTGCATCGACCCGACATGAACCCAAGTGCATCCTTTCTTCAAACAATTTTCTTCAGTCTCACCAAAAAAACTGCATCTATTAGACTGATTACGAGGAGCACATGGATGTTTGATAGTATAAGCTAGTGGAAAATGGAAAGTAAGATTCAATGACATGCAACACAGTTGACATTGAAGCTGACACGCATGTACATACTATATCTCTTGCTCTTGGATTGTATAGTTTCATAGGTACAGGGAAGTGAATTAGGAGGACAAAACCCAAGGCCACGGACAGATGAACATAGTAGGCTATCTTGTAAAGCCTCACTAACTTGACCGATACCATGCACAGAATGGCATGCACCTAGAAACGCCAGGGATACGGCAATAGTGAAAGTCTTCATCGAATGCGGGTTGAAAGGATATGTAGGCGGCAGCAGCAGTTGAAGGAAAGCCGACCTTTTATATTCTAGACAATCAAATCGAATACTCAAATACGCCACATTTTCAAAAAGCTCGCTCGCTTTTACAACGAAAGCATACAGCACGTCTGGTTTTCGTACCCTGAGCCCCTTATTTGTGCAAATGCTGCATATGAGATGCAGTATACCCTCCCCTCTCTTATTGCATGGATTGCTATACCAGCAGCTTGTATGCATGCTTTACGCGTTAGTCGGGCTATCTTTCGTGCATATCTCTCATGTGAGGATAGGTGTCAGGTATCGTAAAGGTCACTTTACAGTCGAACAACCCTGACGTAAAAGGTCTATCGAAGGCTTATACATGGTAACAGAAGGGTCCTTAGATGACAGGGCACATTTTCGAGATCCATAGTAAACCTGGCCCCTTAAGTATTTTTGAGATGATAAAGTCATCAATGATAACTTTTCTGCAAAAAAGCATGCAACTACACACGCGATGATACCAATTACAATCGCACGTATTAAAAACGACAATAGTAAACAAAAAAGAACAATTATTGGTCTGATTGTGAGGTAACTCTGTCGCTAAGTTTAAAGTAGGTGTGATTGGCAATACATCAAGGAGGTCTTCGCTACTGCAGTGCACCAGGGAATGTTAAAAACACAAAGCTTTTATTCCTTTCAAATGTAGTCAGTAATCAGGTCACTGAAGATATTATCATACAGGTGAAGCAAGTGCTATATGGTTACATGGATACAACAATACAACATGGCAGCATTACTAATTGACCAACTGCACGCCATATCTTGCAAATGGATGGATCAACAACGCCATCATTGCATTTGCTTCGTCTCCTGATATAACTTTAAACAGAAAGTAAAACTAAATACACGTATCTACGTGATTCCTTGCAGTATGATCTTATAATTCACAAAAGGAGCGTATGCTATTATGTATAGCGCATCCGTTGGCAAGGTATAATAATAAAAAGCGAGGTGACCTTATACTATCGAACACAGCCTTTGGTCAAGACATGTAATGGATCTACCCCATTCTTTCTCTTCCTCTCTTTTTCATCATCGCAACGTTCAAAAGTGGGTATACTTCTAGTACAATGCAGCATTTGCCGTACCGTGAATCGCTCTATAATGCAACCCATCAAGCACTCAAACACTACACGGTACAACCCAGGAAGAAGGAAGATCTCTTACACGATAGAAACTAAGAAACTGGCCAACACAATCCCATATTTGATAAATACGCCTTTAATCCCGCATCATTCACAAGAGATGGATTAGGCACGAGATGGTGCTCCAATGGGAGATACTTTGGTTTGGCAAGTTTCTATCCTTTTGGGCATGCATTATACAAAGGTGAATGAATGAATGTATGCATGGTGTGCCAAGACACAGAGTTGGTTGACAGGTTGCACAAAAAAATGATGGTGGTATGTAGCTGCCATACAATAGGGTGTAGAGTACGATAGTTGGATCCACCTCGTTCAAGATGATAGTGTCATGCATAATGATCATTGTCTGAGCACATAAGAACAAGGCTCTTTCTCCATGCATTGTATATAACCAATTCCTTCCATCCCATGTACCATCAAAGATTCAACTCCATATCCATATCTGTAAGAAGCCGTATGTATTGAAGCAAGTTGCTACGCGTAAATAAAGCTATCTCTATACAATGACTATCTGCTGCTCACGTAAAAGAAAGGCTGTAAAGCAAATTGCTTCAAGTAACGTGAGACAATGGAGTACGGAACTTGCTAATAGCAACTGCTGTTACGTTTAGTTGTGGTAGAGAGGAGTGTCTAAGGGAAGGCGTGTATGTTGTAGTGGGGTGCATACGCCATCGACATGCCATCCAGTCAAAGACAATAGGATCAAGGCAGTTGTAGGATTGACATGATGGGTTGAAGCAGGACAATCGTTCGCAGGTGGTAATTGTACTTGGATGGTTCAACAATTGCAAACGGGAGGAAGACAAAAGAAAGCTGGGAGTGGAAGAGCTGGAAATTAGATAGGCTATACTGATGTTGCACTCATTTTTTCGCTGCTCTGAACAGTGTTCCAGGGCAGCTTATTACAGATCTTGCCTATTATCTCAAATATGGATGAGAAAGCTTGCAGGATCCTGTAAAGACGAATGCTACGAGATTGTAATGGGTTGCATAAACGTGTGAGCCTATCATTAGCCCATAAATAGTAATGTCGTCTCGAAAGTAGCATCGGCAGCATTATTAGCACTCTCAGACAGTGAAGGCTGGTCCAATAAAGGATACAGCTCGGGGAGGTCAAGGGATCATAGTAGTGGTTGTAGTGATGATGATCATCCATGACCACAGGTTCAAGCGTAAGCGCATATATCAGGTAAATGAAGATCTTAGGGTCCCGTGCATATACAGGGAATTCTTGTTATTTAACTGTCATAATGTATAAAATGGACTCATTGCAGTATTTTTTCATCCACCCACACACATTCACCCAGGTCGCTTTCTATAGCTTGGTTCTTAGCATGAACATGCCATACATCACTGAGATGTATAATACCATGATACCAAATTAAAAGCCGTTTTGGTGTTATATGTATGCCCAATCTCTATCCTGGGATAGGAAAGTGCCATTTATTTTATATCGATAGCATCCCCATCCATCGTTTATTGGGGTCAGTTAAACCATTCATGATGCCAGCAAAAGCCGTAATCGGGGTTCCACCTGCAGTGCTTCGAATGTTTTGCGCATACTGACTTGTCCACAATGTCAGGGCAGAAATGCTTTCCATCGCAGAAGTCAATCACTAGTTTGTCTTCATCAAATTGAAAAGTATATTAGTGCCTACACATAGTTTTTTTTCCATGGGTGTTACTCACCGTCACTGGTCCGTTTCCACTCCCTATGGAGCGCAATGCATCCCTTTTTCAAACAGCCTTCTTCATCGTTTTCAAATTGAATGCAGTCAACAGACTCCTTAGGAGCACCACACGGACGTTTGATCGTGTTGTCTAGTGAAATATGGAAAGTAAGATAAATGACATGTAGCGCTGTTGACGACGATGCCGACTCGCATGTACATACTATATTTATGGTTCTCAGATTTTATAGTTTCGTAGGTACAGGGGAGTGAATTAGGAGGACAAACCCCAAGGCCACGGACAGATGAACATAGTAGGCCATCTTGTAAAGCGTCATCGACTTGACCGATGCCATGCACAGAATGGCAGGCACCTAGAAAAGCGAGGGATACGGCAATAGCAAAATTCTTCATTCAGTATGAAATATAAAGTAAGTAGGTAGACGCAGTTGAAGGGAAGGCGACCTTTTATATTTTAAACCATCAAATCGAATACTCAGATACGCCACGATTTCAAAAAGCAGGCTCGTTTTTACAACAAAAATATACAGCATGTCATCTGAATTTCGTAACCTGAGCCCCTTGTTCATGTAAATGCTGCATATAAGCCCTAGTCTCTGCTACTGCAATACAGTAGAAGCGTTAAGGGAACTTTCATCGTCTCATTTAGTGTGCTTTAAACGCAAATCTTATATTCCTTTCATATGTAGCCAGTGCTCAGGTCACTGAATGATCTAATCATACAGGCAAAGCAAGTGCTCTATATAGCTATAAAGATACAATACAGCACGGCAGCATTGCCTATTGACCCTCTACATCCCATACCTCCTTGCACGAAGATGTGTTGACAAACCTCCCCCTGCATTTGCTTCGTCTTCTGATAACTTTGAACAGCAGTCAAATCTACATACACACGTCTCGCGTATACATGATCTCTCACAGTTCTTATAACATCTAAATCACAAAAGGAACGTGTGTTATGGTGTATCAACAGAGGATCTATACTATCAAACACAGCTTTGTTCAAGACATCATAAAAAATCAGGTTTTTTCTCTTCAGGTTCCTGTAAGGATGAATACCGCAAGATTGTATGTGGGTGGATAAACTTGTAAGCTTATTGTAAGATCAGATATCATTTTACTACATAGATAAGTATTAAGCCATTCAATGAGAAACTAGAGGTTTACGAGCAAAGCGAGCAAATGAGGTCGATAAGTAGTCATTAACGGTAATGAATCTATTCTTTGTACGGTATTCTCATATCTAGATTTTAAATATCACTAGTCATCCTATGGTAAGAAGAAGAATTGACAGGGTTAGTATTGATGCTTTGTCAGTGTATATAGACTTACCCATTCATCTTCAGCGACTTCTTCATCTTCTTTACTAGTAGTAGCATGCTTCATCTTTTGATGATCGTCGTCGTCAACGTTCTTGGCCGAAGCAAACATGGCATCCATAGCATTTTCGCGGTGCTCGTGAGTGGTTGTGATGTCCATGAGTTGTTTGGCATGGTTATTGGCATGCGTATGTTGTGGAGGAGGGGCATCGGATACTGTAAAATAATACATGAGCGATGGAGCTAATGACACCTAATGCAATCCACCACTACTTACACGCTGTCATTTGATCAGGCTTTAAGGATATCTTGGACAAGGGCGTGTCAACACCATCAAACCATGAGCTTGCATTTTGTGAGGGGTGTTCAACGTCGTCAGTATCAATGAAGATGTCGTCTTGGAAGAATTCAGGCTGGTAGAGGTTATTAGCAACATGCTTCATTTGCTCATTGTATCCCGTCCTTACCCTTGCTCTTGGTACACGAATACCATGGCGTTCAATGCTAGTTGGGGTCAATCGGAAGAACTTTGCAATTTCTACTTGATCCACTTTGCATAAACGCTTGGGCAAAAAGGCAAAACCTTGTTGAAGTGATCCACATTCCACAGGGGATAACGATTCCAATTCTTTATCATTGATCGAAATGGTATGGATGATCCGGTCACCCTAAACAATGGAATCATGGTTAGTATCAGCAGCGCTATAAAGAAGATATGAGAAAAGCCTTACCCTTCCAGCCACATACAGAATCTTACAATCTGGATCATAGTGGGCACTCATCACACTGGGTGAAACATCAAGCATCTTTTTTGCAATGTGCTTTTCAAATCGGTTGATATCGTAAACGAGCACTTCACGCATGGAGCCTGCACCGAAACCAACGCTGACAAGACGATGATCATCCATCCACATGATACGAGAGGGTCGAATACCATCATGCGACTTGGTTTTACCAATCAAGGTACCAGAACGAGCATCATAAATTTGCAATTGCTTGTCCTTGCTATGAACAGCCACCTTACTGCCATCAGGACTCCATGCAGCCGAGAGAGGAGAAGCAGTAACGGTAAATTTGACCTTGGGTTCTTCACTTTCAATATCCCATATACGCACCACGGCGCTGTCGAGATCATTGGATGCACTTAATAAGACGCCTTGTGCATTTGGATGAGGGAGAACGTGGCTGATTTTATCCATGGATGGGTCTACAATGGGAGTAGTAGTTAGTCTTTGTTCATCTTTGAAGTGGCTTTTCTGTATATACCTTTGATGCTCTTGACCAAGTCAAATACAGGATCATCCTTGTCCTCGTATGATAATTTCCAAAACCGGATGACGCTATCCTCAGAAGCTATGTATGTATGCACGAGATGATGATTAGCAATGGGGAATACTAACAAACCTATATTGATGCCTACCTGTTATCAGCTTATGGGAATCAAAAGGATCGAATACAAAGTAGGTGACGGGAGAACCACAGACCACACAAGGAAGATGGGTAGGGAGACGAGAAGGTTTCTCAACTTGTTGAATGATTCCCACGCGACCACCTGCACCTGCAATGGGGACAGCAATAAAATCGGCACTGGCCTACAGTGTGTGTATATGTGAGGTTGAATATCCATGAAAGATGAATGTTGCATATTAAGTTACCTGGATCAACTCTGAAATACCAGCTTTGTCGATAGAAAGGTCCCGAAGATCGTCATAGGTGGGATGGATCATCTTGCCATAGAGATATTTGAATGAATTCATCTTGGCAGCTCCATACTTTGGCAACACTTTGGGTTTGACATTGGATGGTTGAGAGGGTGTCTCTGCAGCTTTGTCAGTCATGTCTAGTTTAGCAGCTGTGGTGGTTGTCTCAGGCTTGGTGTCGTTCTTTTGTGTATTGCTGCTGTCATCAACCTTTTCTTGAGTTGCTGGTGGCACAGATGTTTGTGCTGGTGGTGCTGATGCTGGTGTTGTGGTTGTGGCTGTTGTTGCTGGTGCTGGTGTTGTGGTGGTTGCATTTGATTGTGTAGGCTGCTGTGGCGATTGTTGTTGTTGTTGTCCAGGACGTAGGGATACTTTGGGTACTTGGCCATCTTTTCCAGCTAACCAATCTTGACCAGTAACACCAGGTTCTATTGGCAACCATAAGCATACATGTTTGATGGCATTGCATAATAACTTACCGGAACCGTTTGTGTCAGGATACAAATCAGCGTGGAAATCAATATATTGCTAATGGTAGTAGAACTGGTTAATTTCATGCTGGTTGGTGATTATGAAGTTTCGATTTACCTTTCTTGGCACGTGGAATGATACGGGCATCACACCATTATCAACAACAGCTAGAATGCGAGCAATTTCCGTTTCCATGACACGTAGGGATTTCTTTGGTAGCAAGGTGGCTCCATAAATGGATGCTGTTGTACCGCATGGTTGATTCTCAGCCAACGAAGGTGTGGTGGCCAAATCTGAAAATTGGATAGTGTGGATCGTGGCATCGCCTCGAGACACCAAATACATGGTCTCGGTATCTTGGTCATAAAGCGGGAGCATGATACCAGATGACGTATCCAGTGTTGTCTTTTTGAAAGGTTTGGCCATGTTGCGTGCATCCCATACAGCATATTCGCGACTACGGAACTTATAATAACGAACGATACATGTTAGCATCCGCCATCTCTTGGATGACCCTTATAATATATACCTTGCTTTGGCCGACTGTGAAAAGATAATTTGATTCTCCTAACCAGACAACACGAGAGCCCTTGATCCCTTCATGGCCAATACCAGACTATAAAATCCCATGTGAGACCATGACCAACCGAGAGTACTTTTCCTCTCCTCGCTTACCGATAATTGAGCTTCACTTGCTCTGGGATCCCATAATGTCAATGATGATTTAGCAATCGTGCTCACTAAGCGACCATCGGACTTCCATGAAAATGATTGAAAAGGATTGGGCGATGTGTTCTTTATGTCCAAGGATGGTTGATCCGAAGATTGGATGTCCCATATGCAAAGGGATTTGCCTTCATTACCCAAGGTGGATACGATCTACACATGCATATATATACCTTAGTCATCCACCACAATGCAATATTCTCCATCAAAATGTCGTACGTTATCTGCAGTAGGATGAAAGCCTAATGATGCAACCTTCCTGGATGGTAGAGAAATCGTGGATACGCAAGCAGGTTGTGGATTGTTGTCGGATACGGTTGAAATATCCCAAAGCTTGATCTATAATAGCCATTGGTACATATCCTTCTTCCCATATCCAAGTATGATCTTACCATCCCATCCTCTGCACCTGTAGCAAGAAGATCCTCTTGGAACGGCGAAAATTCCCAATCTGTGATTGATGCACCGCCGTGAGCCTGGAATACCCGTGTCTCGCTTGCACATCCTTTGCCGGTCTTATCAAGAGGCAGCAGTCCAATAGATCCACCATCTATACAGTAGTCCATTCAGTCACCTCTTGCATTGTAACGCGGTTAGACGTTCTTACTCCCGGTCCATTTGACAGCGATGCAGTTATTGTTCGCTTGAATCAGCCTTGCACTATCCGATGATGTTGCCAGTTGCAAATCGGGGTACCATTGCTAAATGACAGAAAGTTAGTACAAAGAAAGGGCGTTTGCGCGCTTGCATGACACTACCTCTTTGGGAGCTACACGGCTAACAGCGTTTCTATACTTGTTCACAGGTTGATATCGCATATAGAGATGAAAGAGTGGTGTGCAATCAGCGGGTTTCCATTGTTAGACGCATTGAACTGCAACCCCGCAATCGGTTGTCTTGGCTACCATCCCAAAGCAAGAAGTTGATTTATCATTTGTTGAAGCTGCAGCTCGTTCAACATATATCCAAGTTAATGGCGACCTCCTATGGACAGCAATTCTCATGCCCATGTACACATAAACAAGGTTGTTGTCACACATCCCCTTCGCCTACTATGGCAGCATATCTCATCTAGAGTCTTATAGTTTGGTACATGTCGTTTTATACAAGGGGGCTCATCAACAAGGAGGATGACGGATGGGATTGTATTTATAGGCCTTTGCTATATCGTCTTTCAGAGGTAAATCTATAATATGGTTGATGGCGTCGTTTTTCTAATCGAGGGCTACTAGGGATTTGAAGACGATCTGTAGCTGCTGCACGGTGAGGAAGAACTTGGCACACAACTACATAGAACAACCTCCACACATGGATGATGCACCACACTGCTCTGGCCCACTGACATTGATCATCCCCTCAAATTCATATACGTAAAATAAAAGCACAAATCATATCCCATGCCCTCTGATGATGGTTGTATAACAATATGTGTCATGTGATTTATTTATGATGATAGAGAACAAAACATTAGATGCAAGTGTATATAAGAACTAGTGGGTTATTCCTTGATCTGCGTTGGATGTGTTCAACATGCACACGGCACGGGTAATGCAATCAAGGTGTGCTTGACTCCGACCATTTTAACGCGCCTCTCTCTCGCTCAAGCAGCAACATTATCGCTTTCCTGTGTACACTGTATTATCATGGCTGGAACAAACGCGTACATGGTCGCCAACCTCATTGAAAAGGTACATTCTATCGTATACAATGGAGCAATGGCTGAAACATGCTTATCCAATAGATGAGCAACGACGACCGTGATTTTCGGTACATGGCTCTCAATGACCTGATAAACGAGTTGGAGAAGAATGCTGTCATCAATATCGACGAGGCCATTGAGCACAAGGTTATTACTGCAGTCCTTGGTTTGATGCGTGATAACAGTGGTGAAGTGCAAAACCTTGCTGTCAAGTGGTACGTTTTCCGCAGTAAACCATGCTTGCGTAATCACACTTACACCGTATATTTTAGCTTGGGTCCTTTGGTGAAGCGAGTCCGCGTGGATAACACTTTGGAGATCATTGAAAAGTTGAGCGATTATGCAACGCAAACAGAGGATGAAATGCTTCGAGGAATTGCTAGTATGGGTACGTGTCGTGAGGATAAAGGAAGGAGGATGGGTATCAAAAGAGAGACACTCAACGTTGTCCGCATTATCATCACCAGGTCTCAAAACTGTCATTTCCGAGGTTGATCCTTCCATGGGTGAAAGCATTTGTCCTCGAATCCTGCCAAGACTTTTAGAAATGGCTCAATCGGTAAGTCATCATGGTCAACATCATCATCATCACCATTAATAACACCTCTTTCTTAGTCATCGTATGAAATGCAAATGGATTCACTTGATGTTCTTGCCGAAGTGCTTTCTCGGTTCGGATCCCAGGTCACCAGTGAAGAACAATCTCGAGTACAGCAAGTATTGATGCCATTGTTGGATCATCCACGTGCTGCAGTCCGTAAGCGTACCACCGTGGCGATCGGTTATTCAGTCGTACATCTTACCGAGGATATGTATTCGACGTTGATGGAGCGTTTATTGCGAGGATTGGAGTCTACCAAGAGCAGCGAGAAATTACGTACGTTGATTCAATGTGCTGGTGTTTTAAGGTTAGTTGATGGGTCTAGTAATCTTTTGTATGGGGATACTGACTGCTTTATGTCTACAGTCGTTACAGCACGAAGCATTTGAGTGGCTATCTTTCCAAAGTGATGCCTATCATTGTACAACACACTGTCCAAGCCGATGAAGATGATGAATTACGCGAGATTTGCCTGCAATCCCTGGAATCATTTGTGGTCCGATGCCCAACAGAGATTACTTCCTATCTCAATGAGATCATCAAGCTTGGATTAGAGTATATCAAGTACGATCCAAATTATGCAGATGATGATGATGATGAGGTAGGTCTTTATTTTTTGTTGAAAATACTATTCCTTACACATTCTTTAGGAGGATGAAGAGATGGAAGAGAGCGAGGACGACGAATTTGATGATGCAATGTGAGTAAAACAAGAGAAATGAGGTTATTCACTATGCTAATGATGCTATCTTTGAAAGTGAATATTCGGATGACGACGATGATATATCCTGGAAAGTGAGACGTTCGGCCACCAAATTACTAGCAGCTGTCATTGAGACGAGATTGGATCTTCTTGAGCAACTTTACGAGAATGTCGCACCCGCTCTCATCAATCGATTCAAAGAACGGGAAGAAACAGTGCGCATTGACGTCTTGCAAACGTTCATCATTTTATTGCGACAAACCGGTATTCATGAGCGACAAGAATTGATCAAACTTGAAGAAGCACGTCGAGTCAATTTGTATTTTGATACCACTGGATTCGGTGAAGAGCTCTGTCTTCTTCCAGAGATAACGCCTCGTGCAGCGACCAAACCAACCCAAGGGTAAGCAGTATGGTGATGGTGATGGTGATGGCTGTTGTTACTTATAAAGTTCGCTATTAGACCAAAGCTTTTACTTTCTCAATTGGTGCCCAACCTTACCACGGCTCTTGCAAAGCAACTCTCTTCCAAATCAACCCAAACACGTCAGGCTGGCTTCCAACTTTTGCGTGAACTCCTTTATGTCTTGCAAAGTGGACTTGACGATCGTATCCAGCTCTTTATTCCTGCCATTGAAGGATCCCTTACAGCAGCAGGTGACCAGCAACAAGTTGCATTGACATCCAATCTCAGAATTGAAGTATTGGCCTTTTTACGCCAATTGTTCCGTACACATGAACCAGCATCGTTGTATCCCTTCCTTGATCGTCTTGCTCCAGCTGTGATTCGTACAACATCCGACCGACTCTACAAGATTGCATCGGAAGCACTGGTTGTGTGCATCGAGCTGCTCAAAGTCATTCGACCCATCAAATACAACAGCGAGACACAACAATATGACATTTCACCCATGAACGATCAATACATGCAGTACATCCATGACATTTATCGCGCCACGGTTCAAATCATGACCACCAGTGATGCCGACCAAGAAGTCAAGGAACGATCCATCATGTGCTTTGGCGCATTGTTGGCTCAAACCAACGACGTATTACAATCTGAACAACGAGAGGCTTGGGATATGCTTTTGGAACGCTTACGAAACGAAGTGACTCGTGTCATTACCATGCGAACATTGGCCATTGTCTGCCAAAGCCCTGTGACCGTTGGAGAAGAATCAAAACGCTGTGCATTGGTGGCTGTGGATGAACTTGCCATGTTGCTAAGGAAAAGCAATCGCAACTTGCGTGTGGCAAGTGCACAATGTTTACGTATCCTGGTCAAAAAGTGAGTATATATCTTGCATGATAATCATGATGATGATGTCTAACCTTTCTGCATTGGAATAGATTCGGAGAGTACCTCAACGAGCAGAGTTATCAAAACCTTGTGAATGAAGTGGTGCCTCTCTTGTCCGATGACGATTTACACTTGTTGCCACTTTCATTGCGCCTCATGGAGACCCTGATTATTGTGCAACCTGCTTCAGCAAAACAAGCCAAGACTACGATCCTACCCACTCTTCTTGGATTGATCCAATCACCATTGTTGCAGGGCTCTGCATTGGATAGCTTATTGGATTTGTTTGCTGCATTGGGAAAAGCAGATCCTCAAGATTATCAAGAATTGGTACAAAGCTTAATCAACCCCATGTTGAACGCACAAACTTCTGGCGTATCCGCAGGTGGTGTTGCAGCCGTAGCCAACAAACAAGCCGCTGCCACGGTTGCTCAATGCGTCGCGGTGCTCGCTGCTAATGTGGATGCTGCCAACCGTAACGAGACCGTTCAAATGTTTGGCAATTGGATCGCGGTAAGGTTCTTTGAGGGTTTTGAAAAGGCATTTCGAGTGAATTAATTTATAGTTGAGTAGACACCATCCACCAATGATTCTATCAAGTACCTCAGCTTGTTAACATTGGGTGAACTTGGACGAAGAAGGTAATAACAATAGGTCAAAGGATACGATCAAAAAAGGATTAACAACATGGTGATTCAGGGAACTGGAACAAATCGATGGCATTCAACAGAATATTCTTGCATTATTCGGTGCTCAATCCGAGGAAGTCAAGTTTGCCGCCGCTTTTGCCTTGGGTAATATCAGCGTTGGCGATATCAACAAGCATCTACCTGTCATCCTCTCACAAATCAAGGAGCAGCCCAAGAAGCGATACTTGCTTTTGAACTCTCTTAAAGAGGTAAATATATCATATTTATCTTGTGGTCTTGGTTATTAAGTTGACAATGTAGGTCATCACGCGTTCGAATGAAGGAAGCAAGCTTCAACAAGTATCCAACATGATCTGGGAAGTCCTTTTGGAAAGCTGTGACGCTGAGCAGGAGGAGGGTACTCGCAATGTAGCTGCTGAATGTCTTGGTAAACTGGCACTTACGGATCCCAACCAGTATTTCCCTGTGTTACAGGTAAGTACCATGGATTTGAAATGGGAGAGATACTAAACCCCGAGAAATTGCATAGACCAAGTTATCAGCACCTTCTGCCTATATGCGTGCTACGGTTGCCACTGCTATCAAATACACCATTGCTGATCCAACAAATGAACACGATGAGCTCTTGAGGCCGACTTTGAGTGGTTTATTGCCTTTATTGAAGGATGAAAGCTTGGTATGGTTAAATAATGCCAGTGACAAGGATCATAGCTAACGAGCTCTATATTAGGAGGTGCAACGATTGGCATTGCTTACACTGAACTCAGCCGTGCATCGCAAGCAAGCACTCGTCAAGGACATTCTCAGTGACATGATTCCTTTGCTATATCAAGAAACCGTGGTCAAAGAAGAGTTGATTCATACCGTTGAGATGGGTCCATTCAAGCACAAGGTCGATGATGGTCTTGAAATTCGCAAGGTGGGTAGTATTAGTAGCGTATATGTTGGTTGACTTGCTTATTGATGGATGGACTTTTTTTCTTTAGGCTGCCTTCGAATGCTTGTATGCATTATTGGGCTATTTCGATTCCATTGACGCCAATGATTTCTTGGATCGTGTACGAGACGGATTGAATGATCAACATGATATCAAGATGCTTGCCTATTTGATGTTGGGTCGTCTTGCCAAGATTGTGCCCAGTGCAATTCAACAACGTAAGTTGGTTCTATGAGGAAGCACGCGTGGACGTTTATTCAATATCTCCCATGTAGGCCTTGATGAATACGCTGAGCCCTTGAAAACAACCTTGGACTTTAAGATGCGAAGCAATGCTGTTAAGCAAGAAGTCGAAAAGAATCAGGAATTGGTGCGTGCTACCTTGCGTTGTTTAGTCTCTCTCCAAGGACTTGAACACTCAGGTATGTTGTGGGCATTGTTCATGTTGGATGGTATTACTAACCTTATTTAAAAACAGGATCTCCCAAATTCAACGCCCTTTTGAAGGAAGTGAGAACAGGTCCACTTGCAGAGGAATACAAGAAAACCGTGGCTGAAGTCGATAGTCGTGAAGCGACTCGGGGGACCAATGATTATATGGATTTATCGTAAAAGCTTCAAAGAGACAATTTTTTGTGCCTTTCCCACTTTGCTCATACACAATGTCAAAGGACAAACACCAATAAAGAAATATTATAAGCACACATCTTCTCCTCTGTTCCAAGATAAAACGCTTTTATAGTAAAAGAGCAATATAGGTAGTAGTAATCGGGAAGCCTGAACGAATTTGCCGAGTGGGCAGCCAAAACGGGGCGTATCAGCTGGGTGTAAAAAGCCGACATGACAAGGACCCTCCTCCACACACACACTCTCTCTCAGCGACGGGGGAGCAACCTGAGCCTTTGGTCGTGAATATGACAACGCATACAGAGCCTGCATCGCAACTCTATACAAAGCTGAACCGCGTAGGTAAAGGAGCATATGGATCTGTTTACAAGGGGTACGCACGGATGACCATTATTAGATGCCATGTTCAGACTGACTAACCTTTCGAGTGTAATAGCATCAACAACAAGACCAGACAAATTGTGGCAATCAAGATACTCAATCTCGACACAGAGGAAGACGACGTCGATGATATCCAAAAAGAAATTGCGCTCTTATCACAGCTCACGCATGCAAAGTCTCAGAATATTACACCTTATTACGGCAGCGTTCTTAATGACACTAAACTATGGATTATTATGGATTATGCGGCTGGAGGCAGCGTTCGAAGAATAGTAAGTCGGGCTTTTGATTGATCTCCTCACCAATTCTCACAATCATCTTCAAGATGAAATCAGGCAACATTGAGGAAAAATACATTGCTGTCATCACTCGCCAAGTACTGCAAGCATTGTCCTATCTTCACAAGAATCACATCATCCATCGCGACATCAAAGGTTCGATAAAGATATCAATTCATGCAATATAGCAGTATATACTAAATGCAACATGGATGATTAGCTGCCAACATTCTACTCACTGCTGAAGGGACCGTTCAATTGTGTGATTTTGGTGTCGCTGGACAAACCACTCTCAATTCATTAAAACGAAACACCTTTGTGGGAACTCCGTAAGTCTTGGCTCTTACTGAGGATGTACCTGGATTCTAACCCATGACAATCGATAGCTATTGGATGGCCCCAGAAGTGATAAGACAAGGATCGTCGTATGATTTCAAGGTAATTGGGTAAATCGCGCAAGTGAATAAGTTGGAATGGCACTAAGAGGTAGGTATTTAGGCAGATATATGGTCTCTCGGTATCACAGTGTTTGAAATGGCTTCAGGCAACCCACCGCTAGCCAACGTGGATCCTATGCGTGCAATTATCTTGATTCCCAGAAGCAAACCACCCAAGCTTCCTGATTCTTTTAGTCCTGCGATCCGCGACTTTGTCGATCTTTGTTTGTGTGAGGAACCTGATGAAGTGAGTAATACATGTTCTTCCCCATATGAAACAATTCTGACATGAGGAATAGCGACCAAGTGCGGATGAATTGTCAAGGACAAGGTTTATCAAGAATAGTAACAAGGCACAGAGGACTTTACTACGAGAATTGATCACACGCTATGATCGGTGGAAAGCCACTAGGGAGAAAAAGAGTGGATCGGATTCAGAGAGTGGAAGGTAAGTCTTGATATATATATACTATATGTATCCCATCTCATCATATTCAAATTCGATTATCTAGTGACAATGAAACCATCGAAGGACTGAAAAACTTCGAAAATCCAAACACGGTGGATGATGAATGGGAATTTGAGGTACGCAAAGATATGGCATCAGCAAGAAAAGGTTATTCATTTTCATCTTTTTTAGACTGTACGACAACGCCAAGTCAATAGCGATGATGCAGAAAAGACCAACAATCAGACATTTCGTCCAAGTAATCAGCGACAAGATATTCAACCCAAGCCAATACGAGCACATGATAAGATGCATCCTCTTGTACGGCTCTTTGAGAATTCAACAGATACATCGAGTAATTCATCAGCAACACCCGACAACACATCCCTTTCCAATCAATTAGCAAATACCCCATCATCGATTGCTTCTTCTCCATCCAATGCATTGCCAATCCCACAAAATTTAACATCAACACCTTCTCCTGTCATTGACCTTGATTCAAGTGCCATTCTTGCACCGCAACCTTTACATCCCGCCATTTCTTCTTCAAGTCCTAAAACAACAACGATGAATGATGGCTATTTACTCGACACAAAAGATACGACGACCACTACGACATATCAACCATCACCACCGGATACCAATTTGCTGACATCCAGAAAAGCCGGTACAGCATCTGCAGAACCGTGGTCGAGTAGTAATCCGCTTGTACCTGGTATATCGAATCGTCAATTTCAGGGAGAGAAGCTTTCACCGCATAGTCGATCCTTCAAAGACGGCCAACCCATGATGCGTGCAAGATCACAATCCGATCAACGACAGGCTGTACCACTACGAAATCGACAAGGATCATCACCTGATACTGCTACTGCTGCTGCTAGAGAGGAAAGTTCATTAAAGCCCACGCATGCTGGTCTTCCATTAGCAAGGCGTGTTCGATCAGCCACCACGTTACGACCTACTGAAGAGGATTCGGTTCCTTTAAAGGCACTCATTGCGAATAAGCAACAGCAATTGTATCAGTCATCCTCGTCATCAGCCAATGCTCACTCTGCATCATCATCCCCATCCGATGTAACACCACCGCCACCACCATCCAACTCAAGCAAGACCACCAATAAGCACCATGATCATAGAAGAAGTATCAGTGCCGATAGTACACCCAAGGTAAATGACACACACGAAAAGTAAGGGGATCAAAGTTGACATTTTTTTGGTATACAGGCAAATGGTTCTGGAACAAGACGAAACAATATTGATATTCCACCTTTAATGAATCTTTCATCACCATCTTCATCGAATCCAAACTTTGATTGGCAAGTTTCTGGAGCTACAGATGGGACGCCTACAACTGAGAAGAAAATCATTCAAGCACCAAAGATTGATGGTTTAAGGTCGTCCACGGATTTACAATTAGCATTGAATGAATCTCTATTTGAGCTAGGGCAATGGTTGCATCAGCTTGATTCGTTAATACCCTCCAACAATGATAAATGATATCCTATCCCATACGTATAATAAAGCAAATTGTGCCACACACACAAACACACCATTGTTTAGTAGCAAGGAATATATACAAAGTAATAGAATGGGTGGAGAGGAGAAAGGAAAAGGATCAAACTAGGCTTCGACATCTTCAAATTGCTCGATATTAAACAAGTGGTTACTGAACGGTATATCCAGCTCTTGATCGTCTTTGGATGACTCTTGTGTAGTAATGTCATGGGATGGGACAACCAACAGGAATACTAAAAAGAGAGGTTAGATCGTGTTGTTTTATCAATATAAAAATCCATACCTTCATCATCATCCAATGTGCTTGTGTTTCCTGTGATGATTTCTGGGGTATCATCATCTTGTAGTTCCAAATCAAGTTCAGGTAAAGTTTTGATGTCGTAGGCTCCAATATTCGGCAATGTAGACTCGAATCCAGAAACATCCACTGCAAGTTCAGGTTCATCCACAAGTTCTATACACGATATCCATTGATCAGAACAACAATCGAAACACAAATTCCTTTTGAAATTACCTTGTTCCTTGGTTCCTGCATATTCGACATCATCCACCGATGGCAGTTGCGGACTTGCTTCCTTCGAATGAACGATATTTTTGGTGGTGTCATGGCTTTGTTGTTCGGTTGTACTTTGATCGTCGTCATCGAAAAGAGAAAGATCAAGCTCTACTTCAGGAAGAGCGACAAGGTCATCATCATCTATTACACCCATCCATTGTTAAAAATATGCGACATGTGGTGGGTCATGACTCTGTTGTTTACCAAGGGAATCTTCAACTTCTTCCGCAGCAGGTATGGCACGACGTGATGGAGATGTTTCAATACGCTTTGGTGTGGATTGTTGTAGTTGTTGCTGTACATCTAATGCCGTGTTTTAACATAAAAGGATCAATGACTGCAAGTCATCTTTTACCTTTCAAAGGTCGCTTGGCAGGTGTCACCGATCCAAGTGGAGGTCGTGTTTTGGGTTGTTGCAATACACGGAGAGGACTCTCCTGATGCGAGCTCCTGATTTTGATTTCTTTTGAAAGCGATCAGTATCAAGAGTCAATGATAGAGCTTGAAGTGCATACTTTGTGTTGGACTGGTGGAAACATTGTCCTTGCCGTCTTTAGCACCCTGATCCTTGTTGTCGCGTCTCTTTTGATTCGCATCTTTGGGTCGTAAAAGTTGACTGGAGGCGTTGGTGGTTGAAAGGGTATCTTTTTTGTGTTGACCGATTTGCTCTACGTTTTCATTCACGTGTTTGCTGTCTCTCGATCCGTATCGTCGCAACATGGTGGTGGTGAGGTGGGGTTGAAAACGGGAAAGAAGAAGGAACCTGAATGGTCGGAGGGAAAGGAGAAAGGTGTGCAAGTCATGCATTAGGCCTTAAATTCATACACGTGACCTGCCATTGCTTGCTTATTCATCCATCAGCACAAAAGGTTGCTATTGCTTCCATCCCCAATATTACATGTCGCTATTTAGTGGCCATAGATACCACGTAACCAGCTCCATATCCTTTTACAAATTACATGATTCCACTAGATAGTGCAAACTCCCATGCCACCCCGTTTCCGATTCCCATCCCCATCCTTCGTTTGACAATAAATGATCCTTCCTATCCATCAAGTGACTCTAACACTTTTTGACAATGCAGTAATGTGTTTATTGCTACAACAGTATCCTTTTTCCATGAATTTGTACGTAATGCGTGGTGATGAATGGTGTTTGCGATAGGCTTCTTGTTCCTTTGATTTTCTGTTGCATGATCCAATCATTGTATATAGATATGTATATAATTGGGAACTTGTCAAAGTAGAGAGTGTGATATGATAGGGATTGCTCAAGTACGGCTCTTCTTTGCCCGTTCGTATGCTGGATGATAAAACAAAAAGAGTCAATACGACTGACTGGGACCTATCATCACGACAACGACAACGACTTACGGTTATAGTGTAAAAGTTTCTCAATGAGATCGACGTGTGTAAGGACCATTCGACGGCAACAGTATCGCTGAAGACCGAGTGCGTCCAATGCTTCACTATTGAATGGGAGTCAGTATAAACAAGATACAGCCATCGTCGTCCTTGTTGAAAACTTACCCTTCAGTGTAATCAGACTGCAATAAAGAAAGGTAGTTGTCCCATTTGTTACCAATCACCTTGCCACACGAGAAACAACGAACGGGAATAATCATGGTTGAGAATTGTAAAGGAAACAAGCAGCAGCAGTGAGCTTCTCCAAGGCAGCCAATTGTCCAGCGCACGCAAGCCACTTGCGTTGACATTGCGCACAGCGTACCTGGTGATTTGACACCCCGCTGAATGAAATCCATGCGCTTCAGCACCACCTCCTCCTTCGCCCACCACAAACGACAATGCAGAAACAAGGATGATATTGCACTCTGGTCTTTTAGTTGAGGTTCAATTACACATTTCTGAAGGCGTTGTATGATATCTATTTGGTACAAGATGAAAAGGAAACAGTGGACACTGCCCTACGAATTATTATAGCCTAAAGACATGATTTGTGATCCAATTACATTCACTGCCGATATCCTTTGACATAGTCCAAGCAATGAAAATGTGCTCGGTCAAGGATAAGATAACAATGGATACGTGTCATTATATTACCCATCATCCTTTCATTCTCTTCTAATGATATAATAAAGCCATTCATCACAAACCAAGAATAACATGGAGTTACCTCTACACGCACATTTGCATCATCCAGTAACATCATCGGCTCTTGCGAACGTTGAATCGAACATGGTGGTAGACACTTTTTATATACATACCATCTTGAGGGTAGTCGGAAGGCGGCATCTGATTCCGTCTTGACCTCGCAAACTCTATGCGGTGTTATGATTCATATATGTGTGAGGACGCCACTCTTGCTAAACATGCCCCTTTTACTTAAGCCAAGTCCAAAGCAAATATGCACACAAAGTATTTACTCGCTGATCATGGCAATGGATACATTGAAAAGTGTTATCACTTGCTGGAGTAGCGATCAACAAAGCTCTCTATGATGTGGTGGATATGAGATGTAGTGCCACATTCGCTGTTGTCTTTGTATATGTACATAAGCTAAAGTTACACAACATAAGCTCGAGTGCCATACATATAAATGGCTTTCCAATAACTACGTAAATGTCAGCTTTCTTTCTGATTTTTGACCAGGTATACAAGTGTAATTTAAAACATCTGCCTAAAATTAATCCTTTTGTCTTGAAGCCGGCATTCATGACCATCACAAGCACAGCGAACGAACCTCCTGCTGATATAGAATTCGGCAAACTATGGACACTAGACGACACCTTCAGCCACCCGGATTTCCGATTGCTATACGTTCCTCCAAAAGATGAACATGGCAAAATGATGATTATTACTCCTTCGGAACACGAGCCATCTTACGTCCCTGATCGCAGATTTTATGCTCTGTCACATTTATGGGGCACCGATCCAAAGGATAATCTATGGGAAGTGAGCGACTTTATCAGTGACGAGAATGGCGTCACAGTGGAACCAATACCAATGAGAAAAGAAAAACGCAAAACGCTCCTAAAATTGCTGCGAGATAACCCTGGATACTGGTGGATTGATATCTTGTGTTGCAGGACCGATACTCCACCTGTCATCATGCGAGGTGTATATGGCTGCTGCCATACATGTTTTGCTATGATTGATTGTCCATCCAAAGCAATTGAATATTTCTCATTTGTATTTCCTCAGCTTGATGCTCACCAAAGGGACAAAATCATTACATACTATGCGCTTAAGGGGTGGACGCTACCGCCTTTGCCTGATCGGATATCAATCGTTAGGGAAGGGTGCAAGCATGCTAGGGCTATTTGGAAATGCCTTTGGGTTTCACGTGTATGGACCATGCAAGAGTTGGCCCTTCCGTCTTCAGTTATTTTACTCTCAGAGACATGCGATATGCCTTTTTACATCTCTGCTGATTCGCTCAAATCCCTACTGTTCAATTTCGCGTGTATTTTCGAAGCGGAGCTATCCGAGATGACGGGTGGCGTGCCTGAGAGCGTTCTGTATCTAGAAGATCAACTTTCCATACTGAGACATACTGTCCATAGATTCCATGATGGATTTGAGGAAACGTCAAAATTTCATCGATTCAAAAACCTCGACTGGATATTAACTCAATTTGCCGAATCTGGACGATCATGTTATTATACCCAGGATTATGTGTATGGCGTACTTGGAATCCTAGGTTGGGATATCCCACGACTGGACTCTATGGAAGATTTATGGGATCGCTTTCTCTTTGGTTTGCGACGGGTTGCAGAGAAGGCTTTTTCAGAATCATTCTATTCCAGATTAAGCGACGATGAGACGAACTCCCGCTGGCCACATAGAAGGAACTACAAACATTGGCAGAAGACTATTCAACTTCACATCCCCGAGGAAGCTCGATCATGCCCACTATCCGGAGCATGCGAAATGCAGGACGTGTATGAGTATTTATTGTATATTCACGTTGACTGCTCATGTCCTGATTGTAATTATTTCATTGAATACTGGTCGCTAGACGACTTTACATATTTTGATCTCACTACAGTAGGCTGCAGTGAAAGTTGAACGTGGAAGATAATTTTGGTGGATAAAGATTCATTGTTGGTGAGCTAGCCTTTTTATATTGAGATGGGCAGGTTAATGTTGGTGAAGTGTGGTCGCTGTGATACCTTGGCTTGTCACCTTGTACTTGGTCATGATATTGGTATGTACTTGAAATATGACAATCCAGGCTACAGCTGCAATGAATACAAGATTTTCGGCAAGTAATACATCTCCTTTTTCCTGCATGCTTGTTGTATGTTACAGAGTAGCCATAACTACCTGATAAAGCGTTCGATTCGGCTATTGCCATGAGAAAAGCAAAGCAGCGCATCTCCCAGCGATAAGAATGTAAGACATCGTGAGAATTTAACCAGATGTTATCTCGTCGATTGTTTGCCACATCCACCCCATCTATATGTGTAATTTGATACCATGTATCATAGCAAAACACCATCCCTTGCGTAAACTGTAGAACCGGCAAGCACGTACTTTTGAATCATTGATCACAAGTAGTCATCATCCAAGGATCATGTTGTATAACAAAACCAAATGTCATTGTCGACCTTAGATTCCTTTTCATTGACATCAATCTATGTGAGGATGCAAAAGCGTAACGAGCAAGGATTAAGGCGGTATCTATGTAACACTTGGCATACTGTATCCTTGACAACCACTCTTTACATTTATTCATCCTCCAGCAACATGCACCAATTACAACTATTTATCTTCCTCCTCCTCTTCTCTACGCTCTGGCTCGGGGAGATCTTTGGAATACATTTTCTTTCCTGCCATTTCCATAAACTCCATATTTTGATCACGAGTAAATACACCGCCTTTTGGCTCCATCATGTTATCATCGTCACGAATCGAAGGTCGTACCAGGATTACTAAACAACGTTTGCATGTGAATAAAAATGGATGAAAAGAAATCCTTCGAGTGCCATAGAATTACCTTCTACTTCTTCAATTGTGAAATCATCGTTATAGGAAAGCTGGGGGCTCTGATAGGTTGTGCATACTGGGCCTGCTCTTGACCGACCATGGATAAAATCTTCATCAATCCAAAGACCTTCATAACCAAGTTGTCCACCCATTCCGAGACCTATATATGTAAACCATGAATACACTTGATTTCAAGAGCTCAACACCCCTATCGAGATATACCATTGGGTAGTGTCTTTTTTCCCCAGCACAAGTATTGAAAATGATCATTGGATCCTTGCCCTCCATTCCATGCATTCATTGGTAGACGGGTATCATTGTAGTCATTGCCAATCCGGAAGAGATAATTCGAGGAATTCCCATACCAATCAGTTACTGGCTCCCATGCTTCATCAGCATATCCTCCAAACACGGCACCTTCCTTGGACTTGATAATGATCAGCGTAGCACCTTGATGTACAATACGGCTGCTAAAGATTTGCCAGCTGTTGCCATCCCGCTTTGAAGAAAACAAAAGTTGATGGTGCAGATCCTGGGTCACACGTCGTTGTGATCGTTCATAATCGCTCCATGATAATGCATCCGGTGGTAATTGGCGTACCAACATAAAATAATCGTACACTGTAACAAGTCGTGAAAAGCATCCCTTGGGATACAAGGCAGCAGCACCTGAGGGTTGCTCCATGGCCGGTGCTCTTTCTCCTGCAATACGTTGTTCATGCACGTTTTCTTGGTGATCCATAGTGCCGAAGAGCAGATATTTTGCACATAGCTGTGTCAATAGATACATGTCCGGTGTCTCCATCATCCAAGTCATAAAAGCGGCTTCATCAATGGGTTGAGTCGTTCCAGTCACTTGTTTTTCCCATTGTGTGCTGAGACTTTCTTTTGGGTTGGCATCGGTAGAAGTTGTACTTTCGGTCCACAATGCTGCTTCCTCTTGTTTACGCCGTTCGATCTCTTCTTTATGCTTGATGTGTCGATATATCAAGTAATGGCTCAATCGTGTCGCACCAGATTGTTGAAAGGTGTCCCGCCAAAATTCGTCAGTCGCACCATTGTCTTGGAACCAAATAGGAATAGCTGAATTCACGATCCATTGAGTGAATACTTGGAGAGAACATGCGTATTGCTTGAATGCAAGAAGATACACATCGTAGATGGCTCGAACATTTTCATTAGGCGTGTGAGATAAGAGTTGTTTGGCAGACTTCACATATCCAACAAGGGAGACCATGTTGCCTTGCTTTGGCTTGTTCTCGCTTTGAGTCTCAAAGTACAACGCAAACGACGTCGCAAGTTCAGTTGAATAATAGGCCGGTATCCAATCGAGCACATGCTGCGTGAATGGTGAGACATTGCCCCCTTCATCCTTGGTAGATGGCGTCGTCAATTGGTTGTACTGGGTCTTTAGAGCTGTTTGTTGGCTGGGTGACCATGTCGATAAAAGTCGTTCAATATCGGTCTGTTCTCGGCTGCTTTGGTTTCCCATCGTTGAAAGAAAGATACCTGAGTTTTAGTTGCAGTGACTAGAAAATATGCATGAAAGCGCAAATAAAGCTGTTTCAATCGATCACGTGGTGTCGTATCACAATCTCGAATTCCATGTCAGGTCCAAAAGATGTTTGTAGATAAAAAGTAGAATCCAATTAAACTCTTCTACAACGGGAGGGGAAATATTCAATAATAAGGTGTATGGAATAGTAAAAGGGGCCATCAAAGATGATACATGAGCAAACTACAATAAACGGGCCAAGCCATCCACCGATTCGAGAGCAACAGCTTCCATGCCTTTATCGTCTGCTTGTGCCAACAAGGGTCCCACATTAAGCTCCTTCCAGCTTTGCCATAAGGATCGCACTCGAAGCTTGGCATCTTCAGAAATGACTATACAGAAAATGGCATCGTATCCACCAGCTGCAAAACAGAACTTAGTATCTATCAATGAATCACCTCCGATAGGTATGATTGACTTACCACCTGGGACACCAGCCATCACAACGCCTTCAATATCCATGCATGCATCAAGAAGACGGGTTTGTTCCCTGGGCTCAATTGGGACATCCGAGAGAGTGCCCATGTCTTGCAAATGTGCACGGACCTTTAAAAAGTCGGTAGCGAGCTGCTTCATCTTTTGAACAATAGGTGATTCATCCAGCTTGTCCCACTAAGAATATACCTCGTGTTAAACGCCCCCGTATCGATACCAATGATCCAATCTCTTTCCTACCTCGCTCGCCTTTGCTTTGGAGCATTTTTCAAGAGCTGCATGATATGCTGCTGAATCAGCCGCTGCCATGGTAGAAAGTTCACGGAGATGTTGTTCCACCTTTGCATTCATTCCACCCAATTCATTCCATAGTGCGTTGGCTAATGATAGAGTTTAGGTATTGAGTCATGGATAGATAACAAATAACATACCTTCTTCAGGCTTGGATTTACGCCATGCAAGGACCTTGCCAACCAAACTAGGTGTATGACTTCCTGCATCCACATCGCCAAGCATCAATTCAAACTTTGGTGGTAATTGGAATGGTGTCACTACATTGTCCCAACTTTTTTTGGGGGCATCCATATCAATCAATCCCATTGTCTCTTTGTACCAAAATGCATTCAAATACCTGGTGATGGAGGGATCAAGAGCCTTGTTCAATTCGGATGGATCGACATTATCCTTCTAAAGAAAATACAAGCGAGTCAATTGATGCTGTTGTCACGATCCCGTCCTTTCATCCAGTCATACCATGATGGAGCTCAAAAAGCTAGGGTTGAAGCGTGTATATCGATGGTTACCCCATACTGCTGCCGATACATCAAATCCACTGCCGACCTTGCCTTGGGCGAAACAATGAATAAATTGGGCCACGTTATGGATCAACACCTTATCATCAGCATTGGTGAGAGAAGCAGCACCAAAATGGGTAAACAAGGCACCAACAAGCGAAGTCGTCAAGGCTGCTGAACTGCCTAATCCTGTCTTATGCACCGAGCCCAAAGTGCTGTGTGTATTGCAAAATGGTTCCAGGGATGCAAGTGCTTCGGACGTATTTGGTAATTGACGTTTCGATAACTGAGGAAGAATGTGTCACATGTTGGATTGACAACAAAATGGGTTCCTGACTTACCTGTGCACGTTGTGAATAGAAATCATTGTCGCCTACAATCGTAATCTCAAAGCCTTGCTGCAAATAGTCGTTCAATACGGCTGTTCCCATACGTTGTTGAATCACTTGCAAGCTGAATCGAAGGCATGTTTCCACAAACTTGTTCTTTGCTGATACAGCATCCCTGAGTATATCCATCGTATCAGTAAAAAGTCAAGGTACAACCGTTCGGTGATGTCTTACGTTGCAGCAAAGTCGAGATTGCCATTGTTCACTGATGCTGTCCAAGTCCAAGTTGCATCCGATTCGAATTGTGGCGATTTGACGTGAATGGTTCCCGCCTTGCCTGGTTGTATGACTGTATAGAATCGTGAAGTAGTTCCAACGACGAGGCCATGGTACGATGGGTCGAGTACAAGATAACCACCAGCTAATAGCACTTTGCCTGGAGCGGATACGACGGTGGTATGATTTGCTGTCATTGAAGAAGAAAGCCTTGTGCCTCCTTTCTCCCCGACAACTGACTCCTTATCGAATTAGTGAATTAGTGTGTTACTCTCTACCCCAAATACAGACTCCATTATTATGTAATAGCCACCTCTTTAACCTTTCTCAATAAATATCGATTGCTTTTATTTATAGCTTGTGTATGGTTTATCTCTAATTGTGGCAAGCAGCCATCACGCTGCCATACGGCGGCAAGTTGACCTGAGACTACAATATCTTGAATCAACCCCACATCACCTTCAATCAGAAATTCAACGTCAAGTTTCAGCGCTCGTCACTGCTGGTAGAATCTGTATCTGTGGAGTTTACACGACGATTTTTTTTTGATTCGATACACTTGATACTTATCGATCCAGTAGTTAAAGGCCATATAGAACCATGATCTAAAATTCAGCCTTGTCAGTGGGTGAGGCGAGTTTTCAGATAGAAAAAAAACCAGTCTGGGGTTAAGATACAATTGGTAACTCCAACTCCATGGCTCTGGAATGCTCATGCCATGAATATCAACAAAGCCAAAGGTGTAGTCGTGGAACAGGACGTCAACCGCTGGACGACTGTCTATTATACGGTCTTCTCTGATGGGCATAACTATTAATTCCGGGTCCTCCACAGGGGTATTATGGAGTATTCGTTTTCCGTAAAGACCTCTCTTTACCCCCGTTGGACGAGTCGTGCAAACCAGATATTCATGCTCTTCACCACCGTTGAAAGCTTTGACAAATGTTTGGTGATCCTGCCTTCGTAGACCAGTAATTCCATGGGGCTCATTAATGCTTTCAACCGCAGCACCAAACGCGAATAAAGCAACTTTTGTTTCATCCTCATCTAGCCATTGTTTATGAGACAGAGCTTTAAAGGGTGTTGGATCCTCCAATCTAATACTGATATTGCCGAGCTGCAAAAAATTTGGCGTAAGGCACCATAATAAAAGCCTGACAAGCATAAGGCAGAGTTCCACTGCGAGCCATATGATCGATGCATTGGCTGATCCTGATCGCACTGTTTGGAAACTTCCAACATAACCTGCCACCAAAGCAAATGCTGCAGCTACGAGAATACCAGAAAATACTATAGCAACCGACGAACTGATACGACTGACTGATTTTGCATCGGGCGAATTAGGGACTAAGAATATCGTAAATATCAAAGGTTGCCATATATTACAGACAGCCAAAATTGCAGATGCTGCGCAGCGAAGGAAGGGACCCCAGGTTAAACCAATTTCCAAAAATTGTGGAACGAATGGAATCAATCCCGTAAATGAAGTCAATACAGCAAGACTTGATGCTACAGCGGCTGAAATAATGGGTTCATCATAGGTTTCTTTGACCAATTTAAGTCCAAGTCGCCTATATGCGTCTATAAGAGGGCCAGTGAAGAAATTCCAAGCTTTAGGGGTTTTCGTAGCGCCGGCTTTACTTGGCCAATCCTGGTGGCTGCCAAATAGGCGCATCCAAATGTTGCATTCGAAGCTCAGTTGGTCTTCTTCAGGCGTGAATAATCGTATACTCATTTGAACCGGCAAAATAGTCTGCAAGGCCCATTTGGCGTATCCAAGACTTCCAAACATGCCGATCGTTGCAAATACAGGGTACTGAAGGCCTTGCAATGTAAGATTACATTTCTTTTCAACAAGGTCCGTTCCAAAGATAGCAGCAATCGCACTGATATCCTGGATCCCAGAAGTTAATATCGTGCCGAAATCCTCTGCTGCAACAACGTCTGGCAAAATGACCGCAACAAGCAACAAAGTAAATAATGGCCAAGGCTGCAGTAACCTATAGGTCAAAGCCTGAAGCATGCTGGTGATCCGGTAAAAGAGAAAAGAAAAAAAGAGATATTACACTGGGCAGCTGGTGTTTTTTTTTGTGTTCCAGACGAACCTTCTTTCTCTCTAAGCGACCCGTCACATGATACTTGCTTTGAACATGGTGTCACATAGATCACAATATAAGAAGCGTCAAGGTTTAGATGCGACGATGTCAGCTTAGTAGTTGTTGGCTCCCTATTGCTCAACATCCAATAGGTATGCTTATGACCAGCTAGCATTTGGTAGAAGGGAATATGCCTTGCTCGACTTTGAGGTGCAGTAAACAACGGGGTATGCACATATATTCAAGCTTGAATAAGATCCCAAACCTACAATTGTGGTACCTGTGATACCTTAAGGTTCTTAATTGCATACCTCAACCCCGTTTCGTAACGTACTTGGGATCAACTAGGCTGGCACCAGGTACCCAAGTGGTGTCAAGTAGTATAAAAGTGGACTACGTGAAAGATGATAAATGTGTCATTTTGGCTTGCTGTATTACGATTGATGTGTCAAAGGCACATAGATTTATTGAGTAACAAGGTTGAAGCTTAATCCTAGAGCGCTATGCTGTTTATAAACACTTGGAACCCATTGCCATAGTCAACGAAACCTTCAATCCATATTGTGGGAGCGGCAGAAATTGATCAACAAAATAGATGTTTAAAAAGTCTAAGGAGCAAATCCATGCGTCATTATCTTTATTCAAAAGCTTATCATTTCCTTGCTTTGAAATTAGTGGGGGGAATCTCCGATCCAAAACAAGATCATGCGTCTCTTTCGTGTGGAGCAAGTATTGTGAAGGGCTGGTAGTCTTATTTGTTGTCAGCAGGCCATACGTTAAGTGCCTTGTAGTAATCGATAATCTCGACGAGTCTTTCCTTGGTGAGGTGAGGAACGGTATATGTAAATCCAGTGTCGCGTTCAATCTTGGTACCATTCACCGAAAGGGCATTGTTGTACAAAAGCTCCTCATCCAGATAGGGTGATAATGGCGATGTCAGGACGTTGGACTCCTTCAACAACTTGGCCCAAGGTGCCAAATGCTTTTCATTCACCTCTTCCGTTACGGAGGAAAGATTGAGCTAAAAAAAAAAAAGATGTCAGATGGATGAAGCAGGCATTAGAGTTGAGTCTTACTTTGGCAAAGCTTGAGATAGCACTTCCATAGTATCCTGTCTTGATCCCGAAAATGGATTGCAGTAGCTCATTGATCGTTTCCTGGTCTATCGTATCAGCACGTTAGAAAGCAGGATCATACCAATACATATAAATGATGACTTGCCGGTATCTTGCTTATCAGCCAGATTGAACACTGGGACCTTGTCACCCTCCTTGTGATTCTCAGCATACCAAACAGCAACATGCCAACTTGCACGCACAACGTCGTCCACATGCACAGTGTTGAGTTTCAAGTCCTTCGACCATAGTAGCTTCATCTCCTCGTTAAGGTACTGGTAGACGCGTCCAATGATAAGTCGTGGTGCTTGGAAGAAATAGAGATTAGACACGCAGTAGATTGCATGCTCGTAAACAAGTACTCAATCCTAATAATGCGCCGGGGCCATACACCAATGCGGGTCGTAGAATAATGAGATTTAATCTATATTGGGTGGGGTGAGTGAGTCGTAAGAGCGAGAGAGCAACGTGAAAATGACACTTACCCATCCATCTTGCTTAATTCTTGCTCGGCCTTGTATTTGTATTTTGCAATGGCGGTCCATGGTTTGATCGATCCATCTTCTGTGGAAGCGCCCTGTACACATGCGAGATTAAACCATCCGTACTCAAAACTTTACGTTCAAGATGACACTATACCTGGTCACTATCGTAAATCTCGGATGATGATAGTACGACATAGGCCTTCACGTTACGCTTGGCAGCTTCCTTTGCGCAATTGACAGACAATTGATAGATTCTCTCTTGATAAACCTATCCCATCCTTTCATGAGCCCTCTGCATGTTATCCCACACCTTCTCATATGTACCTCGGGTGCTTGAGAGTACTTGGTCTCTGCAGCAAAGTTGAACACGAAATCATATTCTCCACCGTCGCTTTTAGTAAAGCACTTGGCAACCGAGTCTAGCAAAGAGGAGGTCAGTGACACGTCTAGATGACCCTAGAGGCTCTCTCATTCACCTGGATTGATCAGGTTTCCCTGACGGAATTCCACCTTGTCAAACGAAGCTTGATGTTCTAGAGACAAGTAGGCGGTTTGCGGTAGGACCTTGTCGACGACGCAGACATGCTTTGCAAGGCTGTTTTGAACAATGTAGTGAACGAAATGGCGGCCAACAAAGCCAACGCCTCCGAGAACCAGTATCGAGCAAGATGACAAAGTCATTAAGGTGTGTGTGTATGCGTGTGTACCAAGCACCCCAAACGATGCACCCACCACGTTTATTAGCAACAAGTCCGATCGCATGGCAACTGTCTTGTACAGCCAAATTTCAACTCAGGCACATGATCTTGCATTGTACTCGATCGTTTAGTAATATGATCAAGAATATACATATCTACTTTTCCCTTATGCTGTTTTGCAGTCTACCTAATAAATCTTCCATGAAAGCCATTAATGATCTCTATTATAAATACAAGCGTTTATTATTTGGATGCTACAAATACTACATTTCTTGGGGATTCGGTTGGGTCAAACAATGGCCACATCCATACTCCTGAGTGCTCATCATTACGATCTTCTCCAACAGCTTGCTTTAGGTATAACCAACGATCCATCAGAATTAAACTCTCGAGTACTGGTGCCAGTAATGATCGGATGGTCCACAATGCAATGATCTGCTTGTCAGCTGCTCGTTTATATTTATAGTCGTTGTAATAGGATTCAATCTCTTCGGGAGTGATCGCGTCAGGGTCCATATCAAGAGTCTTGAGAGCTATCTTGACGTAGGTTGCAAAGTCGCATTTTTTGGTGATCCGTTTCCTTAGTGCGGGTGGGTCAGACCGAGATGCCAATCCTTTATCAACCATGATTTGCTGTGGATGCATGGTATGCGTTAACTATTTGCGTAGATGAAACAAAAAGATTTACATACCTGAAGCAAGGCTCGGAAGAAATGTTGTTCAAAGGACTTTTTACTTGCGCCGACTTGACTCTTCCACTGCCACGGCGAATGACATGCTAAAACGCGAGCTGTGGTGCCTAACTCGTACTCTCGTTCTCGTAAAAGTCGACTCATTGGGAAGCCTTCAGAAAGATAATGATAGCAGCAACCAACATTGACCAGGCACGTCACTTGTTTGCTTTCTTCAAATAGGCGCATAATCATGGGAGATAGATCACCACATGTGTGTAAACCGCATATAAGCCATGGCTTGTCGTCATCACATCGACCCCATCGAGATAATACATCGGATATGTTTTCAGGCGTGATCATTTCAGTGACATGTTGTAACTTGGTCTCTGTGGTCCTTTCAGCGCGCATGGTACGACGATCGAATTTCTCGGCTCCACGTGTTTGTACTTCGGATTTATCCACTGCAAGGACTTCCAAATCATGCTGAAATGCGAGTGCACGGGAGAGATAGCCTTGTCCAGATCCCATATCAAGAGCATGATTGATGCCACGTTCTTTGGCAACTCGATGGATAAGTGAACTCATCAGCTCAACCTACGCTACACCCCATGAGTATATGGATAGCCACATCCATTTCTTACATACCTCATGGATCTTTTTGCTGGTCATTCCAAACAGGAGATTTTTGTCGCATTTGGTATCATCTGTTGCTAAACAACCAGGTATCAGCATTATGTTCGGGAAAAGATAAAGATCCAGTATACTCACGCTTTGTAGAGGTGAACCTTGGTAACGCTATTGATTGAGTCGTATGTATAAATTCCTTGAGAGATTCAGGCCACTCAGGATTCTAAAGTATGATACGTCGTTTATGCATTGTCCTTGGATACAGCGTTGAATATCACCCACACATACATACCACCTTACGATCGAACGAAGGCAGAGCGATTATTGTTTCGAACCATGCGTCATTGTCACTGTCGGCAAGAAGTGCCTCTCGCCAAGAGGGATCCAAAAGCTCCCATTGCTGGTAAGGGAAAATGTCGACTACATGGACTTCGTAGAGCCAACGGTATTGGTCAATGAAAGAGATCAAGGCCTCAATGTATTGTTGCGGTGTGTCGAATCCAGGAGGCAAGAATGCATCGGGTGTGGCCATTGAGGATCGAGAGTGTTGTAAGGTAAGAAAAAAGAGCTGTCAATTTTCGGTAACTGGGTACCTGACTTTTCGCTGCTTCTTTTTCAACCCAATCACATGATGCACCGCTTGCATAAACAACTCTTGGTCAAGGCGCTTGCTTAATATCATGGCAACCGATTCCATTGAAACTCAAGAATCATAATACCAGAAATCGAGCATCAGACTTAATATAACGCAACATACAGTCCTTTGAGCAACACACACCACTAGTTTATACAAAGAAACGTCCCAATAAAAGTAACCATTCGCCCATTAAATATACACAATAAGATCACCAAAAGAAAGTACATTGGGTAATCAGATAGTTTATCTCGCATATTAACGTAAATCCTCTTGTTCAATAGACTTCTTAATTTTCAGCAGTACGGCTGTCTTCCATGGATCCAATCTTGTGAGCTTGTCATAGTCATATACAACTTGGGTAAACTGCTCCACATCACCGCTATCAATGCACCCCAATACGCCCTACAATAAAGTTTAGAATCCATGCCGTCATATCCTTAGCGATCGATGCGTACCTTAAGAAGCCGATATTCTCGTGTTTGTTCAAATGACATGTCCATTCCACAGTAGCTATTCAATGCTTGTTGTGCTCTCACCATATCCTAAACAACCCCCTTATGAGTATTTTTCACTCTCACAAAGTGTAATTAAACCTACCTCGGAACACAAATGACATAATCCTGCTTTCAAAAAGTAATCCTTGACCGACCATTTCAATAGAGGATCATCCACTGCTGAAGCTGCCACGCGTTCAAACTTTTCAATGGCTTCCTCGTATATTTCCAAATCTGCCGCAATCTGAGCCACCTTGAGATAGCACTTGTTGGCCATTCTATAGAGATACATACACATGTTGAGTTGCTTTGGTTGCTATGTAAGATGTAATATTGTACATACGCAGGTGATTCATCAGCACTGAATAATTCGGCAGCTTGTCCATATGCATCATAGGCGCCTCGAGGATCATTCAATTCATTTTCATACAATTCGGCGGCTTCTTGATAATGCCTTGCTGCTTGACGGAATCCACCGCTTTCTTGATCGAGGACAATGGCTTCTTTCAATGCTCTTACAGCAGCTGACATGGATTGATTGGACATGTGAGACCATTGGTTCCTATTGGTCCCGACCCAAGCATACAATACCTGAAGGATCGAAACGCTTGTAACATTTGGCTGCACTTTCATACGCCCGGGAACCATCAAACTTGGCACTGCCTGCTTTTTGATAGAGCTTGGCAGCTTCGATAAATGCGTCACCGGCTTGGGACCCTGTGCAAAGTGGTCAGAATACACATTTTCCACCATGCTTGAACTGTGCGTGTACATTGTTGGGACAATTTATACATGTTGGCGGCCTTCTCGTACAATTCTGCCGCATCTTCGAATTTGTTGGACGGCCCAAAGAATGTCCAGGAGTTTAGCTTTTTCTGGGCTTGTGAGACGAGTTCTCGTGCTTGCTGCTCAGTTCCTGCAACCATAGAAGAAAAGAAAGTATTGAGCCACTCGTCGTCTCGCTGCCTCTCCCAGTCCATATCAAGTCAAGCGGACTATCAATTCATTGCCCCAATCACGTGATCCTTCACTCTACTTCCTTTGATCGATATAAGAGTATTGTTGGCAACATAGACTAGATATAATAAACTTTTATTTCAGCCATGAAGATAAAGTTATACAATTGATGGTTTCTAACGCATCGATATATATGTATCTTCAGATTGGCAACGCATGTTCATGATTGAGACAAGTTCCTCCTACATTATGTATATATTATGCTAAGGGATGAGATCGTGTTGGTGCTTGTACTTTGTGATGTATTTAGCATAATGCTGATAAGCACCATGCGTACACCAACATCGCCTTTCACCTTCTTTGTGGTGGTTTGTCATCTGACTTCTCCCTTCAATCTGCTGTGATGTCTATAGTTCCTTTGTCATTTTTTGCCTTTCCTACTTGAATGACAGAGAATTTTGGAAAGAGTTATCCAGGAAAATAGAATCAGTCAATGTCCTCATGTACACCATGGAGTTGGCAGGCACCTTGAATGGTGTATAATGGCCCTAATTCCGGCTTTGCATATACATCGCTGGTAATAAGAAAAAGCAGCTACATCAAATAGATGGATATGAGTATATACGGATCATGAGAAGATTACATCAGGCTTTACCTTTTGACAACTAAAATCCAATATCACAATGACGAACACCACAACAATGAGGGCAGGATAACAGTGAATGATCACCACAAAGATCAGCGTTTATCCACGAGGTTGCAATAACTGGTATACGCACAAAGGCTCGGATACATTGGGCCAGTGTGAGTGTTCTCGATGGCCTTTCTGGCTCTGTTTCCCATATTATCTATTCCTCCAAGGATTTGTTGGCTTTGTGCGTACCTCTCTTATAGGAGGGGGAAGCGATATGATGGAACATATTACAAGAGCTCCATATGGATCAGGAAAATATTTTTGATGTTTTGCTTCAAATACCATCACTTAGGGGTATATGTTGTTATGTGGGTACAGGTAGGTGGGGATGGATGGCTGTGTCGGAGTCAAGTGGTTGTTATGTTGAATGACAGGCATCTGGAGGAGAAAAACATCACTGGCTTTTTTTTGTTTCCTTGTACTTGGTTGAATATGTCGAAAAGCATCAAAGCCCTCAGCCTTAAAGGCAAACAGAATTGGGACACGTCAATATATTGCTTCAGCAAGAACAAACGCAACAACTTCATGTGGGAAAAGGATGGTGCTGCCAAGGAAGCCCTGAAGCACTTTTTCCAGAATCAACTTACATCGACCCCTCAGTTTCGCCATTCGCCCTCGCGTGTCACCATTCAAATGTTCTACTATGCCGATCCCAACTTTGGAGACCTTTCTCAATTCAAGTTGCAACCTCTTGAACAACTCGTCAGCAATCTCTATCCAAACAAATACGTCGACATGCGTGTGATTCGCCTCCACTATCCTTATATGAACGCCGAGATTCTTGCAAAGTACTTGACTGTCAACAGCCAGAAAAAGTCTTGGTCTGCATTGACTCGCCCTTTCATGAAGAACATGCCTATCGTCAAGGCCCCTCTTGCACACAACATGCCATTCGCCGTTCAATGGCAAAACCTCTTGCCCCAAGTTGCTAACGATAAGCTCACCACCGCCATTCAAGGTGTCAAGTATCAAGTCTCCGGTCGTTTGGGTCGTCGATCAGGCTCAGGCCGTAGTCAAATCTTGCGCAAATCCATTGGTACCTTCCAGTTCACCAGCCATCGTTCCCTTGTGGATGTGGGTCGTCATACTTTCTCCAATAAGAATGGTAGTATCACTGTCAAGGTGTGGATTGCATCTGCTCTCTTTGGTGCCAACGCTCTCTCAAGACATGTCAACAAGAAAGCCGTCGAGTCCGCCGCCGCCGCTGCTCCCACTCCCAAGCTTTAATCACACAATCACCCACTTGTTGTCTCAATCATCCCACAGTAATAAACTAGAGAAAAAAAGTATTCATCTATGAGGTTCTTGGTCTGTATTCAACGAGGGGAATGGATAAGGTCGGTTACACTCTATATTCGTGATTGGGAACAATGCAATAAGAGGGAGCATGAACATGGATGGGATGTTTGAGCATGGATGACTGCGCTACAAAAGCAAGCTAATGAAAACGATTAACAAGTGCAAGGAGACAAAGAGTGCATAATGCTATAACGTTACAATTCACCAGCTTATCCTAAGTACCATAGCTTATAATAGTACATCAATGATCAATGTAGTAGCAGAATAGAGCCATTTCAATTCATACACGAGACGACATGAGAAGTGGATAATGAAACTATCGTCGTTTGATATCAATGTTGTATTGATCCATTTTGTACAAATAACATATGGAGGGTTTTCTATAAGGGTTGCTCTATAATACAATGATCGATGGCTGCAGGCTAGAGTCGTTTTTAAGGCTGGCTGGATGATTTCTGTTGCTGTTCACTGTAGCGAGGAGGTTCCTGACCTAATCACAACGCTGTTCAATACACAACTGAAGCGACAAACTTGTGATCGTATTACCTGGCTTGGATCGCATACACTCCAAGAAAACGCTGAATGGCTTTGACACATTCAAGGGCCAAGTTGACAATCCTTCCAATAGATCTTCCAAATGGCCGTTGCATCGGTGTGGCTTTGCGCCTCGGTTAGAAGGACCTGAGCTGTGTTTGTTGAGAGGGAACGACGATTCTGACATTGGTGGTAGTGTTGGTGGTGGTGTGGGTATACAGGACAACAACCAGGAGTTCAGACAACAAAATGGACCTCCACACCTGAAATCCCCGACCGCTTTTGACAAGACAGCTTTCTTCTAGAATTCCATCATTTTGGGCATATTGATTGTACCTGAAATAGGTTTGAGAGTTGACGCAAGCGCAAGGATACTGCAGGGACAAATCTAGCCGGCCTTTTGTTATTTAAATTCCATTAATAGGTATGTTCATTATGCACCGGCTGGGCATTTCAAGCTTATTACTGACCTATGTTGCGCACTAACCACAATCCTATTCAATGAGGATCTTAGATTTGGCCATCCACAGGTCGTCGAGTTAGCTAGCAATAATCCAATTTAGCATAGGATCCTTGTTTGAATGCATGATCTTGATATTAAACACCATCTAATTTATCCAAGCGATGTCAAAAGTATATAAATGCCAATAGGTGAAAGCGGTGGAATTATGCAATTGCATGGTGCGATAAAGGCTTTATTATCAAACGGAGCATGATGATGCAATGTCAGTGGATATACATCACTATCTATGATCTCCTATCTACTTAATGTGAAAAACAAGTACCAACATCAAGCTCATCAACGTCTCACTGCATCAACCGGCGTTACAGACAAAGAGAAGCAACCATGAAGGCGTGGTAGAGCTACCAGAGAAGTCTGATCACCATGCACAAATCGGGAAAATATGTATCCAAATTGGGGAAGCTGACAACATCACGTCTCGTTATAAAAAACAATCCACATCAAACAATGGAGCACTGCATCATCCGCTTTTTAATCACCTATTTAACATCATGTCATATGAACAGCTGCTCGTACTGCCACGGCATACAAAAACTTTGCCTCTGCACCATAGCAGCAACAACAACAAGACGACATCATTGTTATCATCAACGACTCATATGTGGTCGATCAATAGCACCCCCACAATGTATGACACAAGCACCAGCCAATACCTAATCAGGATGTTCTTTGACACATGTGGACGAGACAGAAAACTCACGAAAGACCAACGCAACGAAATCATCAAGCGAACAGGGTTAACTTCTCGGAGGATCACCTACTGGTTTTCAAATCACAAACGTCGCTTCAAGAACGAGATCAAGACCTACAGACATTTGTTGGAGCAAGGAACCATTACTACATACGACGAGTTTGTAGAATTTCTTCGAGACAATCGCTTGCCGAAAATTCGCATATGATCCCAAACATAAGGACCATTTTCTGGCCAAGGGAAAAAGGAAACGATCGAGGTATTTGTATCATCATCTCCTACCCAATTGATGTTTCCTGGTGCTTGCGGTAGTAATACAAGCTGCTGTAGCATTGCAATACCTGAGCACATGAATGTATAAAAAATAAAAGAATTGCCATCATGCATGCATCACAAAGACTCCACCGTAGAAACAAAGATCATTGTTGAGCGTAAAGACGAATGATTCATAGTGGTATACGCAAACAGGTAATTATGAACAACAAAAGAAAGCTGTGCCATATCCACATTCTTGCCAACATGTGCTTAGCCATGTGAATTGCTGTACGCATAAGAGGCACATGCTGCATGTTTTGATAAATTAGGGTAATCACTATTACCCTGGGTCAGTCCTTTGGAGAGTGATGAGCTAGGCACAAGAACGTCCATTCTCATTATATCAACTTTGCTAACTACTTTCACATTTTCACACCCACTATATACACATGCTTTTGGAAACTTCGGATTTATTGCACTCGATGTTTTTATATTACAAAGGAAAAGGAATTAAGCAACGGGAATAAAAGGAGGCAGAGGATAACTTCAGAATAGATTCGCTTGATCATATTCAACGTTACAAGCCTATAGGACACCCACATGATACGACCATGAATTAGCCCATGCAATGGTATAGCCTTGACTTCCCCATATGAATCCTAAAACGACCCAGGATGATGAGCAATGACGATGGTGACACCAAAGTGTGTATCGTGCAGTCGCCGCTTATTGAAATCGCAAAGGTGCGGAAGTCACAACGTGAACTATACTGGTTGGTAGGGAAGCTCCTCCATGTTTCAGACGTTGCTTGTTACGTGACAAACGACCTTTTCGCTCGCCATGTTCGAAAAGTCTCTCACCGACCTTATCCGAGGAATACGCGCCAACAAGAAGAACGAGCAAAAGTATATACAAGTCTGCCTGCAAGAAATTCGGAATGAAGTCAAGTCGAACGACGTGGATGTGAAAGGAGTCGCCATTGCCAAGCTGACCTATGTATGTATGCATGCATCTGTTCAAGGCCCACCGACTTTAACAGTGTCCATTCAATAGCTTCAAATGCTTGGCTACGACATGTCCTGGGCGTCATTCCACGTAGTTGAAGTCATGTCAAGCCCGAAGTTTGTACATAAAAGGGCCGGCTATCTCGCAGCGTCGCAGTCGTTTCAACAGGATACGGATGTCCTCATGCTCACCACCAACCTTATCAAAAAGGTACGTGCGTGTTCATTCTTTGCAAAGGATAGCTCATTTAGTGTAACATCGATATAGGATTTGGCATCACCCTCTCCACTGGATATTGGTATTGCGATCAACGGCTTATCCCATATTGTCACACCTGATCTTGCTCGCGATTTATGCCAAGACCTCGTTTCCATGCTGAATCATTCTCGGCCCTATATACGCAAAAAGGTGGTTCTGGTTCTGTACAAGGTGTTTCTGAGATTTCCCGAAGCACTACGACTCAGCTTTCCGAGATTGAGAGAGAAGTTAGAGGATCCTGATCCATGTAAGTGAATAACCTGGGAATGGTATTGTATATCCAACAGGATGAATAACGGTGATTGTAGCTGTCGTATCTGCCACTGTGAGTGTGATCTGTGAGCTCGCTCGTAAGAATCCTCGGAATTACTTGTCTCTGGCACCACAACTCTTTCGCTTGTTGACGACTTCATCCAACAATTGGATGCTTATCAAGATCATCAAAATGGTATATGCACTTTTCTTTCTCGTATCATGAAGAACGGTTATCTAATTGCTCAAAGTAGTTTGCTTCATTGACACCATTAGAACCGCGCTTGATCAAAAAGTTACTTCCACCGCTTATATCCTTGATCCAAACGACGCCAGCCATGTCTTTGCTCTATGAATGTATTCACACGGTGATCACAGGTGGTTTCCTCGAAGCTGCTGGTGACTCGGGTAACACGTTGGCAGCAACCTGTGTTAATCGCTTACGCCAGTTTTTGGAAGATCCCGATCAAAACTGTAAGTCAATTTATGAACACCGATAGAGCATGCAACGAGTCTTTGTTAATGCAGTCGCCGTCAACTAGTGAAATACGTCGGACTTTTAGCCATGAGCCGCCTGCGATCCACTCATCCAAAATTGATCGCTGAGAACAAGGATATCATTCTGGAATGTATTGACGATCAGGATTTCAGTATTCGTTTACGTGCACTTGATCTCGTCGTTGGAATGGTAAGTGGGATCTTTATTGCTTGGATTTTTTGGGGGACAGTGGGATAACCTTTTCTATTTACAGGCGAGCAAGAAAACGCTTGTCGACATTGTCAAACGACTTATTGCACACCTTGTTCCTCCTGAACAAAATGACAACGCTGTATCTATTCACGAAGCACCCACCGTGTTGGATCCGATCTATCGCACAGACATCATCAATCGCATCATCTATATTTGCAGTCAACATCAATACCGCAACATCACCAATTTCGAATGGTACATTACAGTCTTGGTTGGAATGGCATATGTTTCAGGCGTGAACGTGGGTGAAGTCCTGACGACCCAGTTGATGGATGTTGCTGTGCGAGTCAAGAGTGTGCGCCCATTTGCGGTGAAACAAATGGTAACTACCCACCAAAGTATAGCTGACTTGTTATCTCACATCCTTTGGATAGTTCAATCTCTTATCGGATAAGCAACTTCTTCGTACTGCAAGAAAACGAGATAGCAATGTTGAAGTGCTTTCTGCTGCTGCTTGGATATGCGGTGAATACTGCAGGTAAGTAATTACATTTGTTATTAGAGATGATACCTTGCTTATGGCTAATGCAAATCCACAGCTATTTAGATAGCATCCCAGCAACGTTGGAATGTCTTCTTACCCCCTATATGCTCGACTTGCCTGTTTCCGTACAATCGATCTATGTTCACACCATCATCAAGATTTATGGCTTTTGGGTGCATGAGTTGGCTGATGAATGGAACGGAGAATTGCAACAAGAGTTTTTGAAGGTCACTGAGGTGATGAGGAGCAAAATCAGCATATTCGAAGGAAGCACGGATCTTGAAGTGAAGGAGAGGGTAAGTCGAAAACCTTAAAAGAAAGTCAGGAAGGAAGGAATAACACCTCTTTTAAAGGGATACAATGCAAGAGCTATATTTGATTTGGTGTTGAGATCTGTACCCCAAGAGGAAATCGGCATTGAATCACTGTCATTACTTCAAGGCTTTTCAAGGCTTTTCTCATTATACGAGTTGAATCCGGTTGCTCCTAAAGCACAAAGGAAGGTCCCCATTCCAGAAGGTCTCGACTTGGATCAATACATCAATGAGCCTCTCCCCGACTTGGTATCAGACACAGATTCTGAAGATGCCGCTTCATCCTTTGATCCTGTCATCCCTACTCACACAAAGAAAAAGAAATCCAAAAAGAATGGCGCTGACTATGACGATGAGGATATTGAAAAGGTAAAGAGGGTATACGGTAATTAATCCAATCGCTGATACTGATTCATTCGGTTTTAGCGACGCGCACTACGCTTGGAAGCAATCAAGCATGACCCCTATTACATTGCGTCCGACAAGCCGAAGAGGGATGAGGACAAGCTGTTGGATGTTGAAGATATCGATTCGATTCCAGTTGTCAAGTTATCAATGGACGATTTTGATGAGAACAAGAAGCATCGCAAGAAAAAGTCAAAGAAATCAAGAAAGGCTCGCATGCCATTACCAGCACCACCTGTCTATGCACCAGAAGAGATGCCAGATAATGCAGTGCAAAGTGACCAAGAAGAGGATAACAACACTCGTCGTAACGCCAATGACAACGCTACATCATCACCCATTCGAGAAGGAAGACGGGACATTTTCGCTTACGACGACACAGTATTAAACTCGGTTGACCTTTCAGTCCCTGTGGGCGAAGAAGAGCAACTTCCACAAATGACGGCCTATTTGACCCCTGAAGAAGTGCGTCGACAAGAAGAAGTAAAGATGCGAACCGAAAGGAAGCAATCACGTAAACAAGCAAGCTCTCGACAACGTGTAAGTATATTCCTGCCTTTGAAGGTTGAACCACCCCACTCACATGCTGTGATAGACCTCCGATGATACCCAAAAGAAGAAGAAAAAGAAGAAAAAGAGCAGCAAAAAGTCTTCAAAAGCCGCAAAACAGGTTGGTTGATTCTCAACATGATAGTATTCTCAAGATTCACTCATCTAATTTACATAGGAGGAAGTGGAACCATCCCACACTGCTGCTGATTTGCCATCTGCTACTGAGATAATGAACCAAGAAGAACAAATGAGCAAGACACATATTCTCTATGAGGATGATGCTATTGTTTTGGTAAGCTCGAACACAAGGATGACTACTTTTATAGCTAACCTGTAGTTTAGTCTTACAACGTAGTATTGGATACGGAGAAAGAGGGTGACGATCCTATGATCAGCGTGAAATTCTCGGTGTCAAACAAGAGCAAGGAATCAACCATTTCGAATCTGTGTATATCTTCTCCTCAGTCGCTTGACTTTAGGCCAGTGGATCATACGGAATCGGAGACGCTATCCATTGGTGATGAGCATGAGCTATCGCTTGAGGAAACACTGCACATAACGGGTCGATTTGTGATGCTTGGTGATATGCGGCGTGATTTACATATATCCTGTGATTTGCAATATCGTGTAGAGGTACGTATGAAAATGGTGTGAAAATAGAAGCATATAACCGTGTACTCATAAGCATTGGCTTTTGTAGGACTCATCCATGGTGACAATGTCTGATCTACATATCCCTATCAGACCTAGCGTTTTCCTTGTTGTCAACCAGCCTGGAATCGATCCCTCCCAATTTGCAGCCTTACTGGAAAATCATGGAGAACAATTTGACTATCGTGACACAGCACAACTCAAAATCCAAAACACAAGGGATATCTCAACGGATCAAGCACCAATTGAACTCTTGGGCGACATTTCTAGGAGCATCCGACTACAGGTTGTGGAAGTGGTGCCTGGTGCTGCATCCCTTTATGGCAAGAGTGTCACAGACGTCCAAGTGGCAGGATTATTAAAGTACACGATTCCATCAGGAACGGAGGACAATACGATCAACGTTACGATAGATCTAAAGTGTACGGATGACGGTTTCTTGGAAGCACTTATCGATGAGATATCATCCCTTGAAGTTAATCACTAGATAGTTTGCCCAATAGCCCTTACTTTTACTTTTGATAAAACTGCCATTTATACTAAACATTCTAAGGCTTTTCAGCATGATCCATTTGTGGCAATGATTGCCTTGATACTTCGCTACAGTAATCATAATTGAGGATGGGGGAAATCAATACTGTATATGGAGACCAACTGAGGACATGTAGATGAAAAATGGGTTATTATCCATATGAACTGGATTTGCAGCTTATTATGGTATCCTCATTGGAACTTTGGATGTCACGTTTATAGCAGACCTAAATGACTTGCATCAGCTATGCGCTTTCATTAACGTGTCCTAGTTCGCATGGCAACATACAATGTGCAGGAAAGATTCTGTAACGCTCCGTCAGCAACATCCTCCTTATACAAGGCTTCCGAGATGGAAGTTCCCCTGAGGATCGAAAGGTCGTAGTTGAAGAGTTTCTTCGAAACTTGAGTATTCTTTACTCATGGCCAAGTGTATGATCCGTTGTGGTTGGCTTGAATTGATCTCTTGACTCTGGAGTTTATTGTTAATGAGTAATCATTGGTGCAGCCTTCTATAGCGAAAGGAGCTATTATGCACCATCCGCCTGCAGCTTGGACACTTCAATTCATGCCCTCCTGCTTCGTTACACAAACAAATCTTCTGCATATTTGGCTTTAGTGTTATGCAGGCGATTAGCAATGGAAAAAGATCACTTTTCATATACCATCTCGCTTACAGCGGCTGTAAGCGTGGTGCTATATGACAAGTGGTCTTTGTTGATTGTCAAGTAGCTAGATCCTAATAGAGCCAAAGATCCAGAGAGGCGTGTTTGTGTACCTGAGCTAAAAAAGCCGGGACTTCAGAGACAATGCATGGCAGGTACGCAAACGTCATTTCCAATGCATACATTGGCAGTTAACATGTGCTTTTTCTCATTCCCAATTTTTGTCCAATCCACTTGATGGGGATGATGCGCCTGCTCCAGACATTCATCTCCATCATTCAACTTTCTTGATCCGTGCTGATTTCACTGAGTTACGCTCAAACAAAGAGCATATCAGCCCATACATGATGCAGCATGCACTATCCACCTCAACTGATGTTTCTTTATTTGAGCGTAACTCAGCCAAATCAGCTCGGATCACGACAATTGAACCACGGAAATACTTGACTAGAGCAGGCGCATCATCCCCATCAAGTGGGTTGGGCAAAAGCTGGAACGGAAAAGAAGTGCATGTTAGCTGCCAATGTATGACCGTTATTGAATCGTCCATTAAATATTATGCATTCGCCCTTTCTGTTCACCGCAACCAAATGTTCTACACAATGACGCCCCTCTGCATCTTTGGCTCTATTAGGGTCTAGCTACTTGACAATTAACAAAGACCACTTGTCATATAGCGTCATGCTTTCAGCATATGTAAAAACGTAAAAGTGCCTGTATCTCTAAACTTTACAATGAAACGTGGGGTCTTCAATCGAACAAAGTTGCTCGTCCGGGTGAAGCGCACCTTGGGTGCAAGTTTCACGATCAACCTCGCCGATCCCAGATTCACCCAATGTCACCACGAGCCAAAGTTGAAAAAAAATTCAAGAGGTCGACCTATCAACAGGTTCACTTTGCCTATCAACCGGTCCACTTTGCCTTCAACTGGTCCACTTTTTCTGTGTAACCGGTCCCCTTTTGCCTATCACCTGGTCCACTTTTGCCTTCAACTGGTTCGCTCTTTCCTATCAACCGGTCCACTTTTTCTGCGTAACCGGTCCACTTTGCCTTCAACTGGTCCACTTTTTCTGTGTAACCGGTCCCCTTTGCCTATCACCTGGTCCTTTTTCTGCGTAACCGATCCACTTTTTCTGCGTAACCGGTCCACTTTTTCCTATCAACAGGTCCACTTTGCATCCAACCGGTCCACTTTGCATCCAACCGTCCACTTTTTCCTATCAGCTGGTCCACTTTTTCTGCGTAACCGATCCACTTTTTCTGCGTAACCGGTCCACTTTTTCCTATCAACAGGTCCACTTTGCATCCAACCGGTCCACTTTGCATCCAACCGTCCACTTTTTCCTATCAGCTGGTCCACTTTTTCTGCGTAACCGATCCACTTTTTCTGCGTAACCGGTCCACTTTTTCCTATCAACAGGTCCACTTTGCATCCAACCGGTCCACTTTGCATCCAACCGTCCACTTTTTCCTATCAGCTGGTCCACTTTTTCTGCGTAACCGATCCACTTTTTCTGCGTAACCGGTCCACTTTTTCCTATCAACAGGTCCACTTTGCATCCAACCGGTCCACTTTGCATCCAACCGTCCACTTTTTCCTATCAGCTGGTCCACTTTTTCTGCGTAACCGATCCACTTTTTCTGCGTAACCGGTCCACTTTTTCCTATCAACAGGTCCACTTTGCATCCAACCGGTCCACTTTGCATCCAACCGTCCACTTTTTCCTATCAGCTGGTCCACTTTTTCTGTAATCGGTCCACTGTTTTCTTTCATCGGATCCCTTTTTTCTGCGTAATCGGTTCACATTTGCCCTCACCCGGTCCACCATTTCATTTAAATGGTCCACTTTTCTGTGTAACCGGTCCAGCGACAGCTCTTTACTCATTTGCACAATCGTCATCATGCATCTTGCCATCATTCATATTTTGTATGTACCCGTTGCTGTCCACCATAAATGTTCTGTTTGTTCAGCATCTTCTATGCTTCCTTGACCTTCTTGTGTTCATGAGAAGCGACATCAGAGCAGTCTCCTCTCGCGTGTCTGATGTTATCACCTTGAACCCGGGATCTTTCTAGTGTACGTCTTAATGACAACAATCCGCCAGCATCCTTTGCACAACCCATTCAACATACTGGTATAAGGTTGATGATGTCTCCATTAAAGATCTGGATCTCTTTTCGTAAAGGAAGCTGCTTTCCATTCAACAAGGACGGGTTGGGAGCGAGCTACTGGTACGCGGTTAGAGCCTTTGCGTGCACGACTTGTGTAACTATTACATACCCTCTCGATAAAACATCGACCATCCTCCAGTAAACTTATACGCACTATTCAATGTCCAAAGACGCGTTGATGATGCATGATATCGATAGCCCAAGTTGCTCTGCCTTGCTTCCTGCTGACATGGGGATTGAGTATTTCAAGGTCATTCGGATTCCCTCGCCCAAGTAAAAAAGGTTCCTCTTCATGGAGAATGATCTGGTGTCCATTGCGTAGGTCAATTAGCGAAGCCATGGTATAAAGTGGGAGAGAGCCTTTTGCGGAAGTGGAAGAGTGGGTTGGATCCTAAATTTGTGGATAGAGAGAGAGAATCCAACGGCAACAGCCAACAGCAAAATCAATGCTGGATGATGTACTACCTGGTGAAGACATCCCTTATCACATGATGCTATGTAGTGATGTTGTCCACGCAACAAGATACAGTAAAATGATGGCAGCCAATTCGTGCACGGACCTCGTTGACTTTAGCATTGCAAAAGTGGTGGGATGGCGTGTCGCTTCTTGCGGGGTCATATCTTCTCCTATCATGGATCGATGTAAGATAACTACATCCGTATCTCAAGTAATAAACTGCCTTCTTCCGATTTATGCGCTTCTCTGTACATTCGACCTTTATTGTATAACTTGATGATGATTTAAAGAACAGAGCTGAGATTATGAATGACGCAATAATCGCAGTACAGTGCTTTACGTTTCGAAAATGCAGATGTTGGGGGCGGGGCGGAAACATGATACAGCTTCAAGATCTGCTATACGAATTCAAGTAGCTTACTAAATTCGTTTAGGTTCTCGATACAAATATTGATCTAGCACTACGCACAGATTTTGATCTGTCAATACAATCTCCATAATGAGCCCAATACAGATCATTAATGAAACCCTGATGAAGATGGTGGTCATACCGATGTTTTGAGCATCATTAGAAATCATCGACCTAAATATGACACCGCCTGCAAAAGATTATTGCACCTGCTGCATAACAAGCTATGATCATGAAGACCTGTTTATTTAATACGATTACGTGATGCTGAAGCTCTAATTTAGAAATGAAGTAACTACGTGGATATGTCCAGTAAAGAATGCCATCACAGATCTTGTTAAAGGATGGCGATATAGCTTGAACGAATTGCCATCTGTCACAATTATGCCTGTTTTCCAGCATCCTCGAGCGATTTGTATGAGCAGTACTTGTCTGGATTATTCTTCATCGCACGCTTGGTAACCAATATTGGGTCAGTGGGATCATGCCGATAGCAAAGTTCTAGGTCTTTCATTTCATCCAACCATTTCTGAAGCCTTGCAACGTTATCATCGTTGTACTCCTCGCAATGGAACATGCAGAGAGCTTGCTGCTTTGTTATGTCCATCTTTTAAGCAGCAAAAAGTTCGGGAAGTCAGATATTGCTGAAGTTAAGAAAAGCTTAATCCTGGTGTAGTGAAGGGGAAACTGAAAAGCGCATAACCACTGGGCTGCACTGCTGTTAAATTTAAAGCAACGCTTCTCATCCAATCACATTGTGGGGGTCAGCTATAATGAATATGGGTTGCGCTAATGAGTCTTAACCAAGAACGCAAGAGATCGTCAAGCAGGATAGTGAGAGTAGCAGGGTAGAAGGTGTTCTTTTAAGCATAAAGATTGTACTGTCATGGCAATGAAATTGAGTAATAATAATATTGTCCCAGGAGCAACGTCAAGGATGAAATTTACCATCCTCTCCTTTTCAAAAGCAGCCGCACTTTAATGCTTGTTCTTCCATCCCACCTCACTCGACCCGCCACTGCACAGGCATCGTATCAACTATTACGTGAACTTCAGATTCAACCAGGCGATTGGGTCCGTGTCTTTGATCGCTGTTCCAAGGTAATGGTCCTCCAATGACAAAGCATAGCAAACGACAGCCGACTTACACACCTCTTGATCTGTAGATCGCGTACTATTGTCGTCTATGGCCTACCGAAATTGAGCATGGTCATGTCATTTGTGATACCCGCATACAACAACAACACAGCAGCAGCAGTGGCACGATACCTGCAAACGATATTACACCCATACGCGCTTTCCAACTGGCCGTGAATGTGCAGGTGATCGTGCAAGCCAAGGGGTCGGATCAGCTCCAAATCGACACGCTTGGGTTCTGTTGGTCAAAAGGCAGCGAGACACAAAAGACCGAGGTAAGGATAGAGTGAGTGATGTCGTCTGTTTTGGTATTCATGTGTATTCAGTATATCAGAAACCTCATGGATGGCTTGCTTGCGGCATCTGGGATCGAGATTGTTCAGCCGACCATTGTTGTCAAAGTATGAAAATGGGATGGAGGTTGGTTCCACAAGAGTTATGTCGCTGATGATGATGATTTTGGATAGGTCATTTCTACGTATCCAAGGAATATACCTGTACTCACCTCACCTGGAACACGTCTTGAGATTGCTACCACCGAGGAAAGCGATGAGGAACTCAGCGGGAAGCTACAACAATTGAATTTGACAGCCAAACCAACAGGATTGGAGAAAGCATACGATCAACTCTACACTGTTGTAAGCTACCCGCTCCTCTACAAAGATTGGATCAATGAACTGGGTATCGAATGTCCAAAAGGGGTGTTACTTTATGGTCCTCCAGGCGTTGGCAAGACATTTCTCGTATCCACGGTGGCAAAGGCTTGTGGTGCCGATTTATTCGTGATCCAAGGCTCTGACATTGTTGGTTCCTTTATCGGTGAAAGCGAACAAGTGCTAAGGCAGAAATTCAATGAGGCGCAATCAGCAGCGACACACAACCACAAGCCCGTGTTATTGTTTATCGATGAAATCGTACGTTATGAGTTGTTGTTATCATTGCATCCCACACACTCACTCACTGGCTTGTATCCATGGTAGGATGCCCTTGCTCCCCATCGTGATCAATCAGGTTCCCGTGACAACCGAGTGGTGGCTCAGCTGTTAACCTTGATGGATGGTATCGAAGTACGAGGTCGCCTTATCGTCATTGGTGCTACCAATCGCCCCAACGTCATTGATGCCGCTTTGCGAAGACCAGGAAGGTAAAGGAATGAGAAAGGGTAAAATGATGTATGCTTATGGGAGACAATAGATTCGATCGTGAAATAGCCATGGAAGCACCCAGTTTGGAAACACGGGAGCTACTATTTTCGACTTGTTTGAAAACCATGCCCATTGATGATCATGTCAAACCAAGCACGCTTGCAAGTAATACCAATGGATATGTCGCAGCAGACATTGCAGCTGTATGTCGTGAAGCTTCCCTGTTTGCCCTACAACGCATTTCAAGCCAGCAATCCATGTCGTAAGTCTTAAAGTAGAGGTGCGTCATATCCATTCACTTTCGCTGACTCTTCATTCATAGCGATTTCCAATTAGGAATGGAGGACTTCAAGGTAGCCTTAGGACGTGTACGACCATCAATCCAACGTGATGTTCCCGTTCAAGAAGAGAAGAAGGATTGGAAGGATATCGGTGGTCTCGAGGATGTAAAAAAGGTATACATGTATGGTGGGATAAGTTTTTTTTTGCATTTATTAACGATATTGGGTTCGTAGAACCTACAACAAGCAGTTGAATGGCCATTGATTTACAAGGATGCGTTTTCCCGGTTAGGGCTCAAAGCACCCAGAGGTATACTACTCTATGGGCCTCCTGGCTGTAGCAAGACGACATTGGTCAAGGTAATTATAGCTTGAGAGATGTCATTATTTTACTAAGCAAAGCTATCATAGACAATTGCTTCTTGCTCTGGGACCGCCTTTTTTACCATCAACCCAGCACAGCTTTACTCACCTTACGTTGGCGACTCTGAAAAGATTAGTAAGTTGGCAAAAGCAGATGATTAGCTTGATTCAAACAAAGAACTCTTTTATAGTTCGTACAGCCTTTCGAAAGGCTCGTGCATCAGCACCCGCTATTATCTTTCTGGATGAAACTGAAACGATGGCAGGAAAGCGTGATATGGGCCATGGATCCAATGGTGGAGGAGGAGATAGCGTACAAGAAAGAGTTTTGTCGACGTTATTGAACGAGATGGATGGCGTTGAAACAGCAGCATCAGTACTCGTAGTGGTAATATATATAATCATTTCTTCTTTCATCAATGTACTAATAACATTCTAATATTTTTAGGGTGCGACGAATAGACCTGACATGTTAGATGCGGCTCTTCTTCGACCGGGACGCTTTGACCGGATGATCTACGTTCCGCCACCCGATGCAACAGGCCGATATGAGATTTTAAAAATCCACACAAGGAGTACACCGCTCGGAGAAGATGTTGATTTAAGGACGATTGCTGACAAGGTAAGGCATGCAGCGCGATCAGTAATAGTTTTGTGCTCATCATAGAGCTGTTGTTATATCAGACAAATATGTACACTGGTGCGGATCTAGAAAACCTTTGTCGTGAAGCTGCCATGATGGCCCTGCGTGATGTCCCCTACTCTAAATATGTGGTAAGTATCCTTTGATCACTGCATGCTTTTTCAATCGCTAATGTAAAAACATGGATAGGAAATGAGGCATTTCGACCAAGTGCTTAAACTTGTACCCCCTTCAATATCACAATCGATGATGGATATGTATGCAAATATGCAAGATGAAATTAAATTATAAAATTTTACCAATGGAGATGATGCACTACTACTGCTACTACTACGATTTGGATGCGTGATTGATATTAATGATTTCAGTGTCTGGATAAATGAGATTTGTGCAATTGCGGCAACGAGCCATCGAAAGAGCCTCTAGCCCTTGTAATTCTCGAACGTGTTCATCTCGGCTATTGCGTGATAGTGTGCTTCCGATATCACTTTGCATTGTTTTCGAGATCATCTGGTCGTTTTCATTGGACTTGGCTTTGTCGCGTTTGAATTGCTTGATTAAAAGATAGCCTGTAATTACCCCTGTGATGGTATGATTAGGCAAGCTAATGATGGTGGATAATGAAAAAGAGCACTTACAATCAAATGAATACAAGTCAGCTGATAAACCACCCATCGCTTTGCATGCAATCAGGATACCAGTGACAATATTGGAAGCAATGACACCCACTCTGTAATATTATATATAGTTGCGTTAGCCAGCAGGTCATTCACAGTGATATCGATCGATACGTACGAAAATATGGTGCCGCTCGCTAACAATGACTTGTGCAAGCTGTTTCCGAATAGGCGATAGTGGCGATAGATCACCATTAAAAAAGCGACTGATAAGAACGCATTGCTTGCAATATCCAATCCAAGCTTTGCAATGGCTGGCCATTCGACTAGTTTGCACAAGAATAGCATGTTACTTTTTTTTTGTCATTTTTGTATCACACAAAGAGCCCTTTTTGACTTACGGTTTTCCATCTACCAAGATATTATTAAGTGATACAATCTTTATGCCACTGGAGAAAAAGAAAGACTTACCAAGCAATTTCCTATGGAGTCTCTGTAGGACGGTACTTTTCCCAATGTTGCATAAAGAAAGATCAAAGCAAGATAACCGCAATTGATAAAGGAGCCCACCCAGAGCAGCCATTTTGCATGGTCATAGCATATATAGGCCTTGTACAAAAGGATACTCTGTATACAGCATCCTCCAAGGTTGACAGCAATGATAGATACCCAATATCGCTATAAAAGAGAGAGAGAAGGTTACAAACATCAGTTATCAACAACAACGAGCTTGCTCACTTACCACATCACAGCTCAAGTCTGCTAATGGATTGAGTAAGCTACTCAATATCACAATAAATGCTAGGAGAACTTCAGCCAAAACGGCAAAATGGAGCAGTTTTCTAGATCTGTGGACCAGGGTTATGGCATTCAAGATTTGCCATATGACACAAGTGAGACAAATACTCATATACACCAAAGTATATGCAGCGGCACGGTCTTTTGGCTGTGGGTTGCTGTTGTTAATATTGGGGTCCATGAAAGATAACAAAAGATAAAGAGCATAATGGATGATTCAAATGAATGAGCTTTATATGTAGGTGCGTTATACTATTGACAGGAGGAGGAGGAGGAGCAGCAGGAGGTAGTTAATTCATGCATCTACTCTTGGGTGGCGTACTCTTTTGTTCGCCTGATATGGAAATGGCTGGTCGACCTGGGTGAGAGAGTATCCCTTGCCAACCTTGTGTGCGTGTGTGTGACACGAGAGCCCTGCTATCGTTGTTTTTGCCCTTCCATGTCGTGGAGACGTACCCCGATCACTTCCCATATTCGAACATGGACGGTAAACATCAGTGGCATGCCTTGAATAACTGGATCGCAATTGACTCTTGGTTTCACTTTGTAGACTCTCGCAGCTAATGAACGAGCGAATCGTGCCATTCTATTCCCAGGTAGTAAACGTAGCCGTGGATACCGCTTTCTATTCAACGTTATTGACTATGTCACCCTCCCTCCCTCTATCATGAAAAAGGCCAAGGATCCCAGTTTGTAGGCATGGGAAAGGATCTTTATGAAATGTATCCTCGTTCAGCCAAGTTGGTATTCGATGAAGCAGACGAAGCTGTGGGTGGTGGATTGAAATCATTGACATTTGAAGGAGACCAAGTAAGTAAGCAACAACGCATAGATGATAGATGCGATCATTGTTGACATGAATGAATGAATGATAGGGAAAACTCAAACTCACCGAGAATGCACAACCAGCTATTCTGACGACTTCGATTGCTATGCTCAAAGTACTGGAGATCGACTTTGGCCTTGATATCGCAAAGCATTGTAAATATGCATTGGGTCATTCCCTAGGAGAATATACTGCTCTTGTCGCTACAGGTGCACTTGGCTTGGCGGATGGTGTTCGTCTGGTGCGTTTACGTGGCAAAGAGATGCAACAAGCGGTAGCCGATCGTCATGGTCAAACAGCCATGTCAGCCTTGGTGGTACGCAAAGCAAAACTTTCAGATTTGGAAGAGGCCATCCGAGAAATTAATGCTGAACTCCCCATTGGTGAGCTTGTTCAACTGGCAAATGTTAACAGTGTATGTATGAACGAGATCGATGTGTGATGATGATGATATACTCATCCTATGTTGTAGTCAGCACAAGTGGTTATCAGTGGAACGAGCAAAGGCGTTGATGAGGCATCAAGGATTTTACAAAGCAAACGCCTTGCAGCAAGAGCAGTTGATTTGCCTGTCTCGTAGGTAGCATTGTGCAATGGGATATCAAAGTTGGGCACATGTATAACTGGTAAAAATGGGATTTTAGAGCACCGTTTCATTGTTCATTGGTGCAAGATGCAGCAGATGCTATGCAAGAGGCATTTACCAAGATCCCCTTTAAAGAGCCATGCATAAACGTCATTTCCAATGTAACAGCAAGACCGGTAAAGTATCTCAACGTTCATTGTGTCTCCGACCCACTCGTACTTATATAATGTTGTCAGTATGACAGTGTGGATGAGATTGCCCCCTTACTCGTCAAACAAGTGACATCGACTGTTGAATGGCACAGGAGCATTGAATATTGCAAGGATCAAAATGTCAATGAGTTTATTTGCTTTGGACCAGGCAAGGTGTTGGCTAATTTACTGAAAAAGGAGCATCCATTGGATAAGATAAGGTACGTCCACTTCACCCCCACCCCTAAATGCGGATAATTGACCAACCGTCCAACCTTATAGAGCAATTACCAGTGCAGACGACATCCTCCATCATGCAAAAGAGTTTCAACAGAGATATTGATTGAATATACATAAAGAATATACACACACACTTTATTTCTTGCCTCTTCCCTTCTTCTTTTCAGGTGCGGGTTTCTTATATCCACCACTAGCTGCTGCTTTCTTCATAGCCGTAGACATCTCCATATCACTTTCAATCCATGACAGATCACCGAGGTTGGAATCAGCACCGAAACGTTTCTGGAATTTGGAGAGTTGTTCACTTTCATCACGTACGCCTTCCTTCAACATGGCAGGGTTCCATAATGGGTGGTTGCGAGTGTCCTTGGAGAGGATAATTTGTGCTTTGGGAGATGTTGTTCGAACGGTGAAGGTGGCACCATTGCTCAGCACCACGGTCTGCAAGAATTGCTCTGGTTTGGTAGACACATGTCGTCGTAAGAATGGTCTTGCAATATGTCCAATGCGTGGTCGGTTCACAAACATGCTTCAAGGGAAGAACAGCGGTACAAAAAGCCACATTGTCACTCAGCAACAATAAATGCAGGGCAAGCCGATTTTCTCACGTGACTTTGCCATGGATACCCACCCTCTCTGTTCGCTAGTGCTTGTATCTTTATTCTCAAAGCAATTTATCATACGTTTTCATCTATGAAATAAATAAAAAATAGGATCTCCCAGGGAAAAAAGAAGGCATCTTTGCATTGTAGAAAATATCCAATATACGGGTACCACCACAACGGGTGCTGTTATAAAGGCGTGCGGTGTCAATATCTAAAAACAGTATCCAATTATGGTATACATCATGAGGAGGAGGTGGAGGAGGACGAGGAGGAGGGAGGACTGTGACAAGGGACAGTAAATTGATCATGCTATTGAGAGCTAATATGGGGGAATCTATCCATTTGGCTGGTAAACGCTGCAAGAGATGACATGTCGTGAATGGCCAACAAGCAAGTCCAAGCTCCCTTTCTTTTCTTTTCTACAGAGGAGGTGTTGAATAGACATTCACGTGACACTTTTTCCGAAAATGCAGCACGTTTGCTTTCAAATTTCACACAGCGCACGAGTGCATCAGCGTTCCACACCCCTTCTTCACCACCACAGTTCTGCTTTGGTCATGGGCGGCTTCTTGTCGAAACAACAGGTGCGTTTATTACCCTCACGACGCGCAATCTGGCGCCTTTGATGTTCCTTTTCTAATCCCATGGCTTGTTTTTGGTAGACAAAGTCGGATGACTATGAGAAGATTCTGTCAGAACTCGACGACAAGATTCAAACCGCCGAGATTCGATTGTCTGAAATCAAGCTACGAGAAAGACGCACGGGCCTTTTATGGATAATATACAGCTCTATCATATGGGTTGCATTTCTATTGTACAGCTTTGTTATATTGCATCGACCTGACAAGGATATATACACATGGGATACGTTGGCAGTAACAGTGGTGCCAGTGCTTGTGATACCCATTGGGTAAGCGTGTGTATATCAGATGCCCTTATGCTATGTATGACTGATCATCCGTGTAGAATTTATTATACGCGAAGGCTCCTCAAGCTCTTTTATTCACGCAAGCAGACCAATGAGGAATCCAACCTTGCTGCTCTTCGTGCACAACAAAAGCTGAAACTCGAAGAACTCAAAAAGAAGACATCTTACTATACGACAAAGTCTCTATTGGAACGATATGATCTTACTGCAGCAGCCATTGAGCGCCGAAAGCAGCAACAACAACAACAGCAACAGCAACAACAGCAAGCTCAAAGACCAGCTAGTATGCCAACCTCGCGTCCAAACCAGGAAATAAGGCATCGAGGTGAGTCATGATCTGTTAGTGGATAAAGGATGTATGATTGATCCATGACAAATTTACATCTAGTCCCACCCTCCAAAGCAATGCAGCAACAACAACAACCAGGAAGTGGACAACCACAACAACCTATGCATCCACCACAGCAACCATCCATGATCATGTCCGCTCCACGTCCTATCACCAAAGAACGACAATGGTATGATAAACTTGTGGATGCATTGGTGGGTGAAGAAGGTCCTGAAACCAAGTATGCGTTGATCTGTCAACATTGCTTTGCACACAATGGTCTTGTTCTTCCTCAGGAAATTGCACATATCCGTAAGTGCTTGATGACAATGACAGGTTGCGTATGTATATATGACTAACTTGCTATTGTAGAATATACATGCCCCCATTGCAAACAATTCAATCCTGCACGCAATCCTAATGCAAGTACCCAAATCTTCCCACCCTCTTCCTCTGCGCGTTCCCAGTCGACACCACCTGCAGAACCTACTACTTCATCATCATCGTCGGAAGGATCCAACTCAAAGCAACAGGAACCAGTCAAGAGCAATGAAGAGAAGGAGGATCATTGTGACAATGAACAAGACAACAAGGAAAAAGAGGATCAGGATAGTGGATAGCATAGTGAAGTATATATATTTGGATAAAAAAGTTACAATTGGGGAACAATGGATGGACATAGGCTTTATCGGGGTCGTTGCCTAGGAAACACAAATGAGGCCTTGTAACTCCGCTAATATTCTTTCACGGCTTTTAATTGCTTCAGGAGAATTGGATAAGAGTGGTGCTCCTGATAATGCAATTCCTTTGCTGCTGCTGCTACTACTATGACCGAAATACAATATCCAGCAAGCCATACTGGTAGCATCTTGACACATCGCAATGGCCCCAATGACTCGGAGGATCGTTATCGACCATGGAGCATCCGACTTGCCAACAGCCGGTTACAATCGCAAGGGTTAGAAACAGCGTTGGAAAGCGATCTGAATTTGCATTTGGAGAAAGAACGAGAGGGCATTCCAATGACCGTATTATCGTCGTCGTCATCGTCGAATATGGGTCGAGAACGTGAAGAGCATCGACACTCGAACAATCCTTTTCGAGATACAGTAGACCACCACAAACAATATGGATTCAATGATCCTTTTGCAGAGGCACCCATAGCAGCATGGCAAGAGATGAAGGATTATAATTTACGAGCCAATGGATTACCAACATTGGATCAAATGATGCGATTACATACATTGGCACCATTGACACAAAGCAACTTTATGGCGTTCCTACGACGACGAGGCGTCCATCAAAATGTGAGCTTCCTGTTAGAGTTGGAGACGCACGATAAGCTATGGCATGCGCATCTATCAAGTGCCAGACGACACACCAAGGATCGATTATCACGCTTTTTGGAGAGTGCAGCCGAGAAACCAGCGAATACCAAAGATACCATGATGGAAATGTACGATCCACATCATCATCATCATACTACTGCTGCTTCTGCTGGTGCTTACACTGAAACGCCCGACACACAAAATCTTCTTGGGAGTATGCGAGGATTACCTGTTGTTACTTCACCAACAACGACGGAGGACTATGCATCTCGTATTCCACAAGGACAATCATCCTCCCTTGGAAGACATGACTTGCAACAAAACGCTACTCGTATCTATCGCACTTTTTGTTCACCCCTCGATGCTGCACAACCCATTCACTTGCCTGACGACTATCGCACAGCTTTGGAAGAACTCATTGAAAAACATCATCGCCCTGAACCAGCCGTATTCAATTCAGCTCGATCGCATGTATTCGAAGTCTTGAATGTGTTTTATTATCCTCAATTTGTCGATGCCATGTTACACACTAATGTCGCTCGTAGCAGTGCTCGTCTTTATAGCATACTCGGATGCATCTTATTGACCGTGGCATTTGCTGTGGAACTCTCATTGATCCTACTTGACCAAGGTTCCATTCCTACTCGTTGGTGGGGTCTACTGCCTTTCTTTTTGGGATGGTCGTGCTTTATCACTGGATTTACTCATTTCTCTTGGTGGTTGGCCTTTACAAGTAAAAGGTAAATTCGGTATCTATCCATTCCCTATGTACAACTTACTCATACATATGTGCATAGTGAAACAAGCTTTTTTGTATTTACACGTATTCAGGACAAGAGCGTACTACGTGCCCATCGTAAACGTGCCTACATGTTCCTCGCCATCTCCCTGGTGATCTCCATTATCTGCAGTATCATATTCGTCTTTATCCCTGGCCACCGAATGCGTCGTAGTTAAACAATGGTTATTCATTCATTCATCCATCCATCCTGTATACTAAATAGCTGAGAGTAGTAATAATAGTGATTGTAGCGTAGCAGTAGCAATGATAACACCACAAAAAGATGCTTTGCTCCGTTTTCTTAATATCGCATTGGATGTATTATTAGTGTTTGGAAATCCTATTATTGGCATACTCCCATTTAACTCTGCGTGCATGTAAAATGAAAACTCTTTATTTGGAAGAGAATGCTACTTCCTAATTATGGACCCCAACCCTACAATGGACAAAAAAAAGCAAACCTATGCAGCCGATGCACACACACACATACATGCGGATGATATTTCACAAACGAGGCAGATTTGCTTGTAATTCTTCTAGAGTGGCCATTCTTGTCTGAGCGTCCTCGGTGTTTAGTTGAAGCTGTTCTTGATTAGCCATCGAGGCACGAAGGTTATCAAATGCACCATCCTTAGCGTCCCCGCCACCCATGTCACGCCATGCCCATGCTCGAGTATATTCCGTATCGATACCATCAATCACATCACAAATCTTATATCCAAGGATTGGGAGCATTTTCGCACCATGGCCGGAATCACCTGTAGCAACGATCAAATTTTGGTATTCTGGATGTGGAGCAATTAGATAATGACCATCCACCGAATCGCAATACCTAAGAGGGTGGTTGAGCTTGAGCACATAGATAGGTGGATATGATCAAAAATCCTTACCAACAATTCCTTGCACGCACAATATCTAAACTTGCGGTGAATGGGAAAAAGCTGCCCAAGAATTGACGAATGCCACGCAACGACTTTATGGGAATGGTATCGTTTGGATTGGTTACTTGGGTACGAGGCACCGAAATACGATCCTTGTCACGCAAATTTAAATAACCACGCGAATGATGACCCACTTTGATAATACCCTCTTCATTGGGAGCAAATCCATAATAGCCAGTGGTTGATAAATCGGCACACCAGACACCAGGCTGATCACCGTACGCTTTACGAAGGTGGTCGGGAAGCTTGATTTGGACAACTGTTTGTGCCGTTGCAATGATACGATCGCCCACATCCACTAATCCAGGAGTCCAGGCACCGGTTGCCATCATTAATAAATCGCATGAATGCACTTGGTTATCCTTGGTTCTGATGCCGACCACCTTGCCACCTGCTTCACAGCAAACTTCCTCAAATGAGCCCTTCATATCGCCAGTGACAAAGTGGACCCCGTTCTCGACGCATTTATTATAACAATGCTTGATGGCTTCACTTGAGTTACACCAACCTACAAGAAGAAGGCATAGTGTTAACAATGAGATGCTATGTGATTACATCGCATGTACTTACCACCCATCTTGTTCAAGTAAGCAATATCGAATCCTTTCGATACAGCATCCTTAAATACTGGGAAACGACTTGTAATGCTTTCTGGGGTCTGCAGCTCTTCAATGACATGGCCATAACCAGCCTCTCGAATATGCTTCATGCTCGTCAATTCATAGTTTGTAAATTTGCCGTTTTGAGCCATCATCAAGACACCCGTTTCATGGTATACTGGGCATTCTCCCTTGGCTGCTCGTTCCTTATTCCATTGACGCCATAGTGGGAAGGTTTCCAATGTCAGCTTCATGTACATGGGTTCATCGCCATAATCCATGCGAACAATCTTGTTGATATCTTTGGAGGAGGAGGGGGATCAAGTGTGTGTGTGAGATAAACAAATGCATGGGCACCGTGGGATATTATTGTTACCTGTCGAGGCAGCATCAGGTGAAGGAATTTCCTGTCGATCAAAAACCCAGATGTCGTATTTGTTTTTTTGGGATAATGCATATGCAGTAGACAAGCCAAATGTACCACCACCCACAATGATGATCTTAGAATTGGGAGGAGGAGGAGTGTACATGATGTGTGTGTGAAGAGAGGGAGAAAGGAAAAGGAGAAACAAATTGCAATGTCAGTGGTGGTGAAGGTTAAAGAAACGAGCGATAAAAGTTCAAGCGATGGATTGGAGTCACTCGAATTGGGCCAATCAACATTTTTAGAGAACAATAGAATTAAGATTGGTTCCGATAATCTAATTTGTAAATGCATTCACACAAAAAGGTACCAGTAGTAGACAATGGGATACAACGAACCACAGCAACGTTTATTGATATGATAGGCAAGCTGCTGCTATTTTTTAAAGAATCTCGGATCCATAGCGTTCTGCTGCTGTACGATAAACAGGCGTCATCCCTGAACAAACATTGGTGTCAACAGCGTCTGTGATATTTACAACCGATGAGCTATAGCTTCCAGTCGACGCATCGAAATGGGACAGTGTCATGCCCAATGGTGGCGATTTGGGACGTAGAGGGTCGGCGGGTGATGACGACGACGATGTCACGGGGATAAAGGAGCTCGTGTTAATGCTGTGCTCTTCATTTTTGCTATAGGCAGACGAGGGTGTCTCTGTAATAGGTCGCTTCACGTCATCATTCTGTTTACTTTAGAGTCAGTATCCATGATGAATAAAAATTGGTATCCATGGAAACATACTGTTTCCAATACTTGAGTATTTTTACGTTTCTTGGAAGCGTCAAATGAGGACATGATAGCAAAGAAAGAGAGAAGAAGAAAAATAGCCAAAGTGGCGTATGTTTAAAACTATAACGATCGTTCTCTCAAATTCTGTTTTTGGCTGGATTCGCCAAGTTTGTTTTTTATGGAGATGAGATGGGGGTAGTTCAAACAAGTGTAGTTACTTTTATAGATAAACGAATGGCAAAAGTAGTCAATGTGTGGGGCGTATTTTCTTTTTTTGCGGAGAGGATTAGCCACGTTGTTGTCATCTCGTGTATCTCAAAGTCTATCGTGCGAAAGTTGAGATCGATCTTGCTTTGGCCCGCCACCTTATCGGACCATCATGTGCAGGGTGAGTCAGACGAACCAATCAATAAAGAATAGCTAACAAAGCGTCATCACTCAGTGGTTACATCGCCTCACCAAATGGGGGTTGTGTTCCTACATTTACCGCTTAACACACACACACTCTCTTTCTCTCTTTTACACCTTCCCGCCGCCGCCCTGGATTCATGCTTTTGTTGGATATGGCAGCTTCTTCAAAACAACATGCGACCACATCCTCTCGATCATCCTCTTCCTCACATAAACGTACTCGACAGCATAATCCAAAGGCGACACCAAAGGAAAAGAAAACTTCACAACAAGACGACTTGGAATCGCTGCAAATCACTTTTTATGAAATAGAGTCATGGATTGAGAAAACTACTCCTGTCCTTGCTCGAATGACTAAAGAACTCGACAAAGCATCTCAGCAATTTCAAAAGAGAAGGGATGAGCTGCGCATTACGGAAGCAGCCAAAGAGCAGCAACAACGAGCAGCAACAGCAGCAGCAGCACCACAACCACCGCCAAAAGCAGCAACAGCAACAGCAACACCAACACCACAGCAACCAGCACCACCACAGCAACAACAGCAGCTGAGTTCTCGGTTACTACAATCCTGGGCGGAACAAAAGATGAAAGATAAATCGATGCAGTGGACATTATCTTTTCAACCTGGCAACTCTTTGAGACTTGAGACGAACATCACTTCTATTGAACAGCTTGTGGATGCAGTACGAAAGATTCGTGTGCTTGCAGAGGAACCCGAGACAGCAGCATCCATGGAGAATGGTGGTGGTGGCGGTGGTGGTGGTGTCATGATGCATGATGATACAGAAGATGCAATACCATCCCCCTCATCGTCGACTTCAAGTTTATCAGTATGGGTGGATCCTTTGGAGACTGATCCAGCGACTGAATATTGGCACATTGCTATTGGAAGAAGACCACAGACATGTTTGGAGAATTATCGACATTGTGAGATGAATTTGAGCCGGTTGACAGAGGATGTCTCACCAAGCGTTCTCAATTATATCGGCCATGTATTTTGGGATTGTCTTCATCCAAAGTTCACTTGCGATTGGTATTCGTTCTGGGATCGTTCAGGTGACCCAAAGCGTAACCAAGTGTGTATCGACTCGGGTCTCGCCATTGTATTCTTACATGTCATTCGCCACGACAATAGCGCATGCAATAATGCTCTCGACATTGCCTATTATTATTACGATCGTGCTCGTGAATCACTCATGGAATTCTTTGACTCACCTGATTGTGCAACCCTGGAGACATTGTTGAATCTGGCCATGTTTTGTATGGTGTGTAAGCGACATTCTCAAGCAAGGATCTATATCAGTCTCGCTTTCCGGATGATGTTGGAGATGGGAATGCATCAACGCAGCAAATTACCAACCGATCGAGTCCTACGCAAACAATACCTGAAGCTCTTCATGGTGCTTTATTACAACGACGTGACGACATCAATATATTCACGTGATCCTTTTCTTGTGATGGATGAGAACTGTGATATCGACTTTTACGAGATTATTGAGCTCAATGAGATATTACATCGAAATGGAGAAGCTGGATGCAATGACAACATGGTGGTCAAGGAGACATACTTTTCATATTTGCTTGAGCTCATGCGTATCAGCAAAAGGACAGAGCGGGTCTTTCGAGATTATGAGCACCTGAGGTATCATTACAGTGGAGAGCTTCCAATACGGTGGGCAAAGTGGGTTCAGAGTATAGAGATTGCGCTGGCGCAATGGTTTGAACAACTACCCGCTTTTTATCGTGTCGATCCACAGCCGAGACAAACCATTGGCAGTCCTCCCAAGCCGTGCCCACGTGAACGACATCCTATGCCACCAGAAATGCTTCGTGATCAATCAGCTCTTTTGCTCATGTTGCAATATCAAACACAATGGATCGTATTACACAAGACATTCTTGACCAAAAACATGTCCCTTTCGCCATTCACACCACCCCTGGATTCACCCAAAAGCCCTGTCTCGCCTGGACAGTCACCTTTGCCACAACAACGCATTGAACGATCACACGCTATATGTACAGATGCCGCCAATCGTATTGTCGTGATTGCTGAGCTTATCACTGAACAATATGGCTGGTGCGTGTGTCAGCAATTCATTAATTGTATCTATCAAGCATCGACCATCTACTGCCGCAACGCCCTGACCAAAGACGATGCTGCACGTCAACATGCAAAGTACATGATTCATCGCATCATCCGTGTCCTCCGATCCAACAATCACAATTATCAAGGTCTTCCCAATGATTTGACAGCATGCCTCAATGAGTTTCTTGCGGACCATGATATGCAGCCATCCCGAGAAGATGATGATGACGATGGTGGTGTGCGGTTATTGAATCAGTTTTTCTCATGCGTAGAAACATCTTCAACTTCATCGTGTGCTGCCTTGACCAAATTCAATGACAGCTTGCCAAATTCTCCTCACATGCACAAGCAAATCTTTATGCAAGCCAACTCGACTCATCAGCAACTCCCAGTGGAAGCAATGGACTTTGATATGACTGCAGCGGATATCCGAAACTGATGGTATGTAAGTCTATTATACCCTTCAGCTGCTGAGAAATTAACATGCTGTTTATAGTGCAAAGTTATCAATGGACGTATACCGATCATGACCTACATCATGTTTCTTTTGCTGTCAAGTGTATGAGATACAGTTGCTCATGGCTGGCAGCAGTTCCTCCTCTTCATCCTGCTAGTATACCAGCGTCCAATTTTTTTTCCATTTACACTTTATCATTCTGCAATACCCGCCTTGTAAATCCACGACTGTAATATTCTTTTTTCTTCTTCTTCTACATCTGCCAAATATATATTTGTACCCTGTTGTCATCATTTGTACAGGATCTTTGGACACACACTAACCAACTTGGATTGAATGATTCTTTTGTATTCAGGAACACCACATGTGTAACATGGATACTTTGTGATTCCTGAAGCCAATGCCATATACTACATATCTACACCTCCCTCCTTGCACGCGATCATGAATTGATAGCTCATTTGACTATAGCATTGCCCGAAATTTTCGCTCCCGATACTGCTGCATCGATGCATCGGAAGATCCCATCACTCCATCCGCTCAAAAAAAAAGTACATAGCCACACCCTATCTCGACCTTTCAGCATTACAAAAAAATTGGATCCACTGCACAGAATGTTCTTCGTTTACTAGTTGCGTTTCATCACAACCAATGGTGTTTCCTCTGACACCCATGTTCATATCTACACTACAACGAAGAGTCTGGTGCACCATGTCAACAACGTTTGATAATGAAATGTTCTTTTATTCAGTTGTATATCGATGACACTATATAGGATTTATAGGTACGGTATTCCTTGGATGGGCCATCTATCCATGTTACCAGGTAGTAGTAGTAGCGCACACGTTTGATCCAAAGGTGTGGTGGGGCTATCCGCATGATATGCATGTGCACCCCTATTGGCTGCGTAAATATTTATACTCAGGGCGAGTGTGTGTGCGGTGGTACCTGCTTCATTCGGATATTTGTTGCATTACTGCCGTTTCTCGGATACAGCAATCTGAAGATGAAATAAAAGGGTGCCCGAAGCAATCAAGAACCTTCTCTCTCTATTTTTCCTATCCATGGCCCCTCTTCAAAAGACTTACGGTGCCGTAGGGCAGCAGCAGCCATCAACGATGACGCCAAACAATGAGGTATTAGCTGGTCGCGACATCTACACCACACACCACGCGTGTTCTAATCGGCAGGTTGCATTCAATGTAGGGCGGTGTCTCATTCAGCAGTTTTCTTCCAAGCTGGAAAGTCATTACCGCGATTACGATAACTGGACTCCTCACTGCATCCACTGTTATTGCTCTACCGTATCATGTGCCTTCAACGTCTTCGCGCACCTTATCCAATGGTACTCACGAATATCATCCTACGGTGATCATGATATCGCTCGATGGCACAGTAAATGATGATCTAGATCTATCCATAACGCCCCACTTGAGCTCCATTGGTACGTATGCACTAGGCGAATGATATGGCATGAAGATTCATAAAAGATATACTATAGCTGTTCATGGTGTTCGTGCTCAATGGTTGACGCCTAGCTTTCCTGTGAGTATATACCGCGGCATTGTGTGAGATCGTGTCTTATAATGTATTCATAACTACATCGTGTAGCCCATCACCTTTCCCAATCATTGGAGTCTAGTAACAGGTCTATACCCAGAATCTCATGGCGTCATCTACAATGTCTTTTACGACCCTATCATGAATGATACGTTCAATTACAAGGATCCAGCACACAGCCATGATAAGAAGTGGTGGGGTGGTGAGCCTGTAAGTTGAGGAGGAGGACGATGCATCATTAGCCAACGCTAATCTGAACATGATGACAATAGATATGGAACACGGCTGTTCGGCAAAATAGAACATCGGGTGTCATCATGTGGCCTGGTTGCAGCACTGTATTCGATAACGACTTGAAACCAACGATTGAAGTACCCTACAATGATGATATGACACCTGAAGAGAAGATGGCCTTGACACTGGAATGGTTGGATATGCCTATTGGTGAGCGTCCCGAGTTTATTGCTGTCTACATTCCACAAATCGATCAAGCGGGGCATCGCTATGGTCCTTATGCCAAGCAGGTCAGTGATCTAAATAACTTTATCTCGTCTATTTTCACGCTGACATTATTATTGGAATAGACGTTGGATACACTGAATAGCGTAGATACAAGCATCGGTCAATTGCTTGAAGGTTTAGCAGCACGCCATTTGAATGATATCGTCAATGTCATTGTTGTCAGTGATCATGGCATGTCGGCCACTTCAAAATCACGCCTGATCTTTTACGATGACGTATTGACGCCAGACGAGCTAAGCATGATCGAACGAATCGAGGGATACCCATTGTTATCGATTTGGCCTGTTCACGAAGAGTACACGGAGCCCCTTTATCAAGCCTTTTTACGACTGCAAGAAGAGCACTCAGACTTCCAAGTGTACAAACGAGACCAGATTCCTGAACGTTATCATTTCCAACATCATGTTCGTATTCCCCCACTCCTCGTCGTCCCCAATGCTGGCTGGTTGATGACTACGCATGATGAATATCCCGACTTGAATGCTCCATTGAATCCTCGTGGTACTCACGGCTATGACAACTTGCATCCAGAATCTCGTGCGATCTTTGTGGCGAGTGGCCCATTCTTTGAAAAGCATTATGGATCAGGCTCGACGCTCAAGTCATTCTGGAATATTGAAGTGCATAATCTCGTGGCTGACATTTTGGATATTGAACCTGCACCAAACAACGGCACATTGAAGGGAGGATTTGAAAAAGAAGAGTGATCTTATTTATATACAAGCCTAGTTAATATATGGTTCAATAAATTATTCCCTAACGTTGTTCTATCACGAAAAACTTTAAGAGTAAAAAGGCAATGGTCAACGTAATGGATACGAATATGGATAATCGTGCAATGTCAATCCAAAATGCTTGACTATCAAACCCAAACCGTGTCAAGATGATTGAACCAGGAATTTTGATATCGGCAATCGTATCGTCTCGAAGCGTAAGGTCTTTAAGCTCGTTCACGATCAATGCCTCGTATCCGTAATTAAAAAAGCTCAGATATTTTAGCCAGCTACAGCACATCAATAATGGAGTTGGTCAAATGCAAATTTACATGGGTCCATCTGCTTTACTGTACTGTACCTTAGGAAGCCAGGTATGTGATCTGCATAAATAATAATGAGCCAATCTGAGCTGATGATTGAAACCAACCATACATACCTTTGTTGAGTAAAAATCCGCCAAAGAGCATTGAAAACAACATGACTAGATTCGAGAATAAATTTGCAGACGCCAAATTCTTGATTGCCGTTGCAAAACAAAGACATAAGCCAACTGCTGAAAGGTTAAACAAGACCAACACCAGCAAGAATTTGCCAAATACGGTTCCTGTTGGGTTCAACCCAATCATGTAATAGCTTGTGGATCCCATCAAGAGAGGAGGGAAAACGCGTAATGGGATCAAGTCGAATAACAGCTTTGCCATAAAATAGCTGGATGCGCTGTAGTAGCCATTCTCGCGCTCTCGCATAAAAATCAGTCGTTCTCGATTGAACATGCTCAGTGCACTTGTTGATGCAAATCCTAAAAGAGCACACATAAAGAACAACACGCCAAGCCGATTCTGTACACCTGATAAATCGACGTCTACTTGCCAAAAAAGAGTGCCCAAAAGAACCCCCAATAGTGTTGAGCATGTGATGTGAGCAAAAAATAGAGATGGGTCCCGATAAAGGTTGATAAATGTCCTTGACGAGAGAATTTTCTACCAAACACAAGCATGAGTGAAATGCGTGCAACAATCAAAATTGATCCGTACTTACAAGCTCATGCATAAATTGGATCATTGAAAAGGATGCGTCGTTGCCAGGTTGTTGTTTAGGATAATGTGAATGCGGCTTTCTGATTCTTTCGTCCAAGGATTCTGCAAAGCGTGATGATTTAAAAGACTGAACAAGGTGGTATGTATGGTTTGCTTCTGACAAGAGGCTGAATTCCACCGAGTTGTGCGGTTCACCCGTATTCATGTCACGTATTACATCTGAGATGTGCAGCAATGATTCCTCATTCTCGTTGCATGGTTGTTCATCATCAAGTTGGTGTTGTATGGTATCGGTGGATGATGATGATGACCGGGAGTGGGCTGTAGAAGAAGGTGTCCCATCACGATCCGTTGTTGTGTCATCGGGCCGTTTAATCGTGAGATCAACTAGATACGCTAACCGTCAATATCCACTATTGGGCGACTCTAAAGCTTTACACTTACTCAGGTAATCTGCGACATTATAACCCGCTGGAATTGGAAATCCAATGTCGCGAAAATAGCGTGATGTTTGACTAGCTGGTCCAAAGTATACCTTGGCTTTGTTGAGTTCCAAGATCCAAAAGCAAAACAACCATTGGTATACTTACTGTGTTTCCATAAGCAAGCAGCATAAGCGAATCAAACATGTTATAAATGTTGGTGCGTGGCTACATACATAGGTGGGGTGAGTACTATAACCAATGCCATGTGCACGTGTGCTTATGCACAAATTTACCTGGTGGATGGTCACCACAATGGTGTGTCGTTTGTGTTTGGCGAGTCGTTTGAGGCACTCCATGACCATGGCAGCATTGTAAGCGTCAAGTCCACTTGTAGGTTCGTCAAGGAACAGCAGACTTGGACCTGTCACCAGCTCTTTGCCGATACTTACACGTCTTTTTTCTCCTCCACTGATCCCTCGTTGACCAGGTGATCCAATCGCCATATCTGCAATCCTTTCCAATCCTAATTCTTGAATGACTTGGGCCACTCGCTTTTGTTTTTGCTGTATGGGCATGTTGCGCGGTAATCGAAGTGTTGCAGCATACATGAGCGTCTCACGAACGGTCAAGGTCGCCATCAATGTATCATCTTGATCGACAAATCCGGTCATTTTCTTGATGCGCTTTTTGCTTGGGAACACGTTGTTGATCAAGATATCACCGCTGACGATGCCTCGTTTTGGTTTCCTTGCGAGAATATCAAGAAGACTCGATTTTCCTGCACCAGATGGTCCCATGATCGCCAAGATCTGCCCTGGTTCAACATACCCACGTACTTTGGATAGGATCCGCTTTCCTCCTTTTTGGTTGATATGTACGGTGAAAACCTATCCCATCCATCCTTCACTGATTTTGACTTACCCACGGTATAGGTGACATTGTCAAACGTAAGCATGGCCTCTTCGCTTTCAACCTCATCATCCTGATCTTGTGCATCGCGTTCGTTTTCATAAATATCAGAAAGCTGGATGCTTCCACCAAACATCCGCTGTTGACGCTTTACTGCTAACTTCGTTGCTGCATAAACGATGATGCCAACAATGATCACCACAAAGGCAATCAAGGACTCTGTTACCCCTGAAAACGAACGATCCTATAAACCTTGCATTAGACGCATTTCAACAATGTTGATGAATAGTTACCGACAATGGGAGCAACATCAGCTAAATCTTGATCATTGAGGCATTCGCCTACATCGCAGCTCAACATGATATTATCTGGGAATATGCCAACCAGGGTGGAGTATTCTACGAGAGTGTACGTGTGAATAGACCATGGCTATACAATTGCTTACATGCAACCTACCATTGTACCAGCAATTTTGTCCATCTTTACAATACCACTCTGACGGTCCTTTGACATTTGCAACCAATTTTGACATGTCTATGACCTCTATTAGCAACGAGCCAAAACGTTGTCGATCCAGGAATTGGCATACCTACTTCACTCCCACACATGAAAGAATTTTCCATACAGCCGCATACAGCGTTTTCGCACTTTCCATGCACCTCTACACCATCGGTAGCTATGAACAACAATGATAGTGAGTGATGGTTCACGAGGATGAATGAATGGGGAGGTACACTTTACTTGTTTGGGTACAATCTGAAAGCTCGCAGTAAAATTGCTCTTGAGAATCCTTCCAAAATTGAAAAACGCACTGTGAATGTTCCCATTCACACTGTAGTGATACATGCGTATTGTCAATCCAGGGGATGTCTATCTTACAAGGTAAGCATGCGTGCGAGATGATATGCTTGAGCTTATTATTATTGCTGTACCTACTCGTGGTGTCACACCAAGCATGCATGGATTTTATACCGATAGCTGTTTTTGAACATGTTGCATTGGCACCTTTGGCGGAAATACAAGCTCGATCGGATTGACACACATTGCAGTTGACACCACCCCAACTACATGGTATATATAGATGAATGAATACAAGCCGTTATCGTGATGATTGCTGCTGCTGCTGCTTTTTTTTACCCATCATCACAATCACAATGATCCCCTTGACGAATAGGCCGATCCTCTGAATAAAGGGATCCACAAAGCGGCTTGGAGCAATCCGTATCTCCTATCAACGATAATGGTGTTTGAGTATTCATACTAACGTCGTGGGAGTCTATTGTTGCTAGGCGTACCCCATCCAGAAATGCATTGGCAGACTCCGCTGGGATCACATAGACCGCCGTTGGTGCACTTGTCAGTTGAAAGTTGGCAGTTGAAGCAAGGTGGGCATTCCTGTAACTGCCTTGTACTCAAAAGGTGGCGTTGTCGACTAGTCGAAAGCGACATGATAAAAAAAGAGAGAGAAAAAGAGAGGGGTGAAAAAAAGAAAAGAAAAAGGAAACGTGCGAAACTTTATTTTTTTCGAAGATCATTTATCATTGGAGAGAAGTAGTGCGGCACGTGCAACGTCAACATTACCACCACAAAGAACGATGGCAATACGTTGTAGATTTTGTTGACGAATGATTTGATGGAATTCAGTATTGTAAAGGGCGACAGCCACAGCAACAGCAGCACTTGGTTCAATGCAAAGCTTCATACGAGTCCACACCAGACCCATGGCACGTACAATTTGTTCCTCAGTGACAGTGAAGATCCCATCCACAGACTCCGATATGATACCAAATGCTATTTCACCCAAGTCTGCTAACAATGCATCTGCGACCGATTGGGTTCCTGGTTTGTTGGCCAACCGCTTCTTTTCTTGATAGGAACGATGGCAATCATCCACAGCTTGTGGCTCCGCTCCATAGACACGAGTCCCAGGGCTCAATGCTTTGGCCGCCACAGCACAACCCGATATCATGCCACCACCACCAACAGGGATCAACATGGCATCCAATGGTGCACCCTTTAAAAGTTCGCCCACTTGTGCAATGGTTTCCAGTGCGATTGTGCCTTGACCAGCAATGACATTGGGGTTGTTGTAAGGATGAATAAATGTTGCACCTGTTTTGCGCATGACTTCATTCGCCACACGCTCACGATCAGCTTGTGTTGCCTCGCACTCGATCACATTTGCGCCATAACCCCGAACAGCTGCCTTCTTAGTCACTGGTGCATTGCGTGGCATCACAACATGGGCTTCGATACCGCGTTGCCTGGCTGCATACGCGAGTGCCTGTGCATGGTTACCAGATGAATGCGTCACCACACCGCTCGCTGCATCCGTATCACTCAATAGCTGCACTGCATTACTTGCTCCTCGAATCTTGAAGGCTGTGTGTTCACAATTCTAAATGAGTCGCTTCGCACATTGGGGCAATGGGCGCATTCTTACATCCTGTCTTTTGGAGTGCTTCACACTTGAACAAGAGCTGTACCGAATTGTCAGTTGCCTCGGATACTACGGTGTCGAGGGTGGAACATGTGATCACAGGCGTACGATGCACATTGATACGTGCAGCGGCTGCCTGGATGTCTTCGATAGTGATATTGGTCATAATAATAAATAAAAGGATAGGATGTATGTGTTGTTTCACACGCTTTTTGATTGGGCATTTTCGTTTTCATGAACTTTGTGAACATATACCGGAACATCAGCATTTACTGCGTTTATTGCGTCATTCAGGATCTCAGTTCCGTTCTCTCAATAATCATCAATATATACATTAAAGGTGGGGTGTGCCTATAGAGAGTATGCGTCCCCTTTCCCAGACATGCGCATTAATCGGAAGAGGAGGGGGTTATTACTTGAGATAAGGATGTATCTATCTTACATCAATCCAAGACCCTCATTAGTGATTCAACTTTAATAAAGCCTCAAATAGTACAATGATTGATGATAGTTGACGATGACCCCACAGGAACCAAGACACCATCCCACCGCTTTGCAATTGTAAAATCAACGAGGTCCGTGCACGAATTGGCTACCATATCTTATTTATATTGTTGCGTAGACAACATCACCACATAGCATCATATGATAGATCAAGTACACCATCCGGCCCTTATTGTTGATGGCTGTTGCTGTTGGATACGCTCCCCAAATTTAGTAGGCTCGGCACATCAACCATTTTGCGCAGCTCTTTGACAGATCCACCCAACTCTTCCACTACTGCAAAAAGCCCTTCGCTACTTTATTCCATGACTTCGCTAATTGACCTACGCAATGGACACCAGATTACTCTCCATGAAGAGGAGCCTTTTATACTTGGGCGAGGGAATCCGGATCACCTTGAAATACTCAATCCCCACGTCAGCAGGAAGCAAGGTAGAGCAACTTGAACTATCAATATCATGCATCATCAACGCGTATCTTTTCATTTGGGTAGTGCGAATAAGTTTATTGGAGGATGGCCGATGCTTTATCGAGAGGGTGTGTACTAGTTACACAAGTCTTGCACGCAAAACAGTTTTTAACGTGTACCAGTAGCTCGCTCCCAATCCGTCCTTGTTGAATGGAAAGCAACTCCCCCTACGAAAAGAGATCCAGGTCTTTAATGGAGATATCATCAACCTTATACCAGTATGTTCAATAGGTTGTGCAAAGGATGTTGGCCGATTGTTGTCATTAACACGGCACTTTATGCACTAGAAAGACCTGGGGTTCAAAGTGATAACATCAGACACGCGAGAGGAGATTGTTCCTGATATCGGTTCCCATGAACGTGATACCCAAGATTCATACGCAACACAAGAAGGCCATGGAAGCATAGAAAATGAAGGACAATCATCATCCGATGAATCTAGTTTACTGGGAAATGCTAGTTGGAGTGATGAATAAACAAAAAATGGTTTGAAGCAAACTTGTGGGGTACAAAAGTCGATCATGGGTTGATAGCAATTGGTACATAAAAGTATGCATGATGACAATATGCATGTATCATCACACAATTGACAGTCATTGGGCAGGGAGTGCAGTGGATGGCTGTAGTCAAGGTGTCATCGTCGCTTTTGTTTCTCGTTGCTATATACGCCCCTTCACGCTTGGTGCAAACAGGTGCATTTAAAGCAAAATTGAAGAAGAGCTTGTTCCACTTGTATCGAAGGCAAGATTCGAATGCAAAGACGGTAGCTGATTTGGCTTTGATTCGGCTCGACTACAGAAAGGATAACTATCGCGATGCATTATGTACGACAATGACGACAGCGAACTCAGCATTCATGGCAATGGCAACAATGAAACGATACAAACAAGCATGGATTACTTCCCTCTTGACGAGATGATGAATCTAGACAAGCACTTATAGGTATCTCGTTGGCATATAAAAGGAAGCCTGGAAGATTCCATTCTTTTCTACATGTGTCTTTTGGATGTTCTCACGAAGACTATGTCGACTACGAATGATGATGCATAGCGGAAAAGCAGCTACAAGCTTTGTTTATGAAACACTTGGAACTAGCTACAATGTTATCTCTTTGTTTCTGTTGGATTATAGATTAGATGCAGCAATAATAAAAGAGGTTCCGGTCCGCCCACCACCTCTCCTATACATATTTGAACCATCCCACATTACAACTTCTCATAATGAAACGTGTGATTTTTAAATGATTGAAGATGATATGAATGTCCCAAGTGCACGTTGTGTGAAAGTTTCACATTTGAGAAAGGGAATCTCGAGTTATGGGGCCGTCCAACCTACATATATTTACATGCGTTCATCGTCGGACGCCCTCATCAAAGTTCTCATAATGAAGTGTATGGTTTTTATTTGAATGGAGTTGATCAGCATGTCAAGCCCACGGCACGACCAAGTTTGACAGTGGAGGTGGACAATGGCGGGGTTGTGTACTATGTACCCTACTTGCGTTCCATCCGTCCATCATCTCTCCTAAATTTGGGCTGCCCGATTCGTAACACGTCATAATGAAGCATACGGTTTTTAAATGAATGGAGTTGATCCGCATGTCCCAGCGAATCTGATTACCAAGTTTCAAGTTCAAAGTGGGCAATCCCAGGATAATGCATACTAAATGACATTTCAATGAATCCGGCGCTTTCCCCAATTTCCGTCCATGATAGTAAACCCCACACTATACCCTCCCAATCAAAATTTTCAAATGAAGTGTGGGTTCATTTTTAAGACAAAGTTGATCAGCATGTCCAAGAGCATATTGTGGGAAAGTTTCAGGTTTGAGAGAGGCAATCACGGTCATGGATTAATTTATAGTGTGCATGGATTTGTCTGACCATATTTGACATCTCAGCCTACTTTAATTTCCAGCTCTTCCACTCCCCAGCTTCTTGTCTTTTCTCCATTCTCAACTGTTGCCCATTCAAGCACAACTACCACCTGCGAACAATTGTCCTGCTTCGACCCATCATGTCAATCCTACAACTGCCCTGAACCGAAAGACTTGAACTGAATGGCAAGTTCCATGGCGTATGCACTCCACTACTACAACACCCGCGTTCCTTGACACTACAACTTCTCTTGTACACTCCTCTACCGCAATCAACGAAACAGCATTCATTGCAGCACTTGCTATTAGCGAGGTCTTTATTCCATTGTCTCGAACAGCGTTCACAACCTTGTCACTCTACTGCAACACACGCTCTTGCTCACTCCTCTACACAGCCAAACGCGCAAGGCTATTAGCAAGGTCTTACTCCATTGTCTCAAACAGCGTTCTTTACTTGCCGCAACTTGTATCACAGCCTTTTCATATGAACAGCAGATAGCCATTGTATATAGACAGCTTTATTTCGTGTAGCAACTTGATTCAATACATATATTCCAATGGATGATGCATACCAACTTTCAAATACATACAAGCAATCTTCACATGTTTGAACTGCATTGGGTACCGATGAAGAGAGAGATAGACCAAACGGACGGATGGAAAAGGAAGCGTATCAGCAGCGATCACAGGGGAGGGTTCTTTATATCAAATACTGGAAATGCAATGGTTAGGATGGATGGATGGAGGCAATCAAGTGCAGTCATGGGAATGTTATTGTGATTACATGTGGCACGTTGCCAGCAAAAAAAGGAAGGATCCTTATCTTGTGGATGATGGTGATGGATTGGATAGGCATTCGTGAGACGTGTTGGATCATTGGAGTGAAGGCACGCATCAGCGGTTTTGGGATCTTGGATGATGCTGTTTATGGCGGTAGTAACCTAGGATACAATGAAACAATGACAGCTGTTGGTTTACCAGATTCACCCACAAATATTCAATTTGGCAATGCCGTTCCATTATAATATTTACATGAGAAACGCCGATAGTATCATATCCATATCTATTCTTCGACTTGTATTTAATGAGCATCACGTTCAACATAAGAATTTAAACATCTTACTATCAGCCCATACGAGCGAGATGTGCATTACGTGGTTGGTTACGTGATTGATGATGATTCAGTGGAGTGGGTTGAAAGAGGAGAAGTAGAGATTAAATCAATTATACATCATCATATCGAGAGGTTGGTCGCTTTTGTCGCATTATATACATTGCTTATACCTTCCTCATTCGTATGTAAGATAAGCCGATATTACAGAGGCTGCCAAGGAGGGAACTATCATGCAGGATCCGCCAATTGCATAACTCTCCAAGTCCCGCCTCTCAGCTTACTTACACAAAGTCCTGCATGCTTGCTACGTAATATTTCAAGACGATCAACAATGAGCAAACACCACCTAACATATAGCATCACGCATAGAGCATATGTAAAAAATGAAGGTACCTGCACCTCTAAACTTTACAATGAAACGTGGTGTCTTCAATCGAACAAAGTTGCTCGTCGTGGCCGAAAGTATCTTGGGAAGAAGTTTCACGATCGTCGTGGCCAATCTCACATTCACCCAATGTCACCACCAGCCAAAGTGAAGACAGGTCGACCTCTTGAATTTTTTTCGACGAGGCTGGTGGTGACATTGGGTGAATGTGAGATTGGCCACGACGATCGTGAAACTTCTTCCCAAGATACTTTCGGCCACGACGAGCAACTTTGTTCGATTGAAGACACCACGTTTCATTGCAAAGTTTAGAGATACAGACATCTTTATGTTTTACATATGCTGTAAGCGTGATGCTATATGACAAGTGGTCTTTGTTTATTGTCAATCGCCGCACTCATATTGGAGCTAAAGATGCAGAAGGGCTTGGATGGTGCCACAAGCCCAGGCGCAGGAGTTGAAGGATCGATCCTATTGGTGGACAGTGCATAAATGGATGCTTTCACCTATACGCCCTATAGTAAGGTCCGCCTATGATAAACTTGGAATCCTTCGTTCTTATATGGCTGCATATGATAACATCATGGCATAGCAAGCATGGTTTGTTCATATACTCGTGCCAGATCGTATCAGAGCTCACTCTCTCTTGAACATCATCACTCTCAAATTTAGTATCTTTATCTTTCAATCATTAGCGAATGTAACAATGCTGCGACAAAACAACAGCATCTCGGCACATGATGTGCATACATAAAATGATCCAATCGCGCTTTCCGATGTCCCCCTTCAATCCAGAAACCAACCAAGTGATCCACATCTTTACACATGAGCTGATAGTACGACACCCTTCTAAATATAATGTCAAATCCCCATTTTCATTCAATAAAATAGCTGAGGAATAGTGTAAGGTAGTGTGGATGTTTATGGAACAAGTATGATAAAGGAACAGCATTGAAAAACGGTTGAATCAGATAGAGATAGCAGGGGTAATGGTACTAATGGATCCTTGGTTGCTGCGGTTATAATCGTCTTTCATCCTTGATTGCGAAATAGTGGCTGCATGCATTGAATCGAGTGGTCCAATATCATCCATGGCTGAACAGCACCTTTGTCAAGTATATGAGCCCTTTACTCAACTCCATCCAATCCATCATCATCATCATCCGTATCCCACGCGACACAACCCATCGTTCCTGCTGACGACGCGCCAAGTAACCAACGCAACATCCAGGATATCTTGTCACTGCACTTGATTCCATCCAGCCATCATAAACATTGCAAGTTCAATATTGCAGCTAATATGCTTCGTTTTTCCATTCGGCCGTTGGCCTATCTCTTCTTGGTCATTGTATCGTGGGCTCAAACAGGTGAAGTTTGCTTGTTCTCCGATGTACTTGGTAGCTTATATGGCACCCCATCCATTCGAATCCGTATGCATCAAAACAATTTGTTGCTGCAAGTAACTTGAGACAATGGAGTAAAAGACGTTGATAATAGCAACTGCTGGTACATTTGGTTGCGGTAGAGGAGTGTGCAAGCATGTGTGAAGCAGCATAGTGACAAGGCTGTGAATGCTGTTTGAGACAATGAAGTAAGACCTTGCTAATAGCAACTGCTGGAATGAATGCTGTTACGATTGGCCGTGGTAGAAGAGTGTGCAATACAGTGTGTAGTAGTATCAAGAAAGGCGTGTGCTGTGGTGAAGTGTACACGCCATGGAGTTGCCATTCAGTCAAAAGCAATTGGATCAAGACAGTGGTAAGGATTGACTTGATGGGGTGAAGCAGGACAATCGTTCGCAGGTCGTAGTTGTACTTGAATGCATCAACAGTTGAGAATGGGAAGAAGAGGGAAATAAAGTGGGAGTGGAAGAGGTGGAAATTAAATCTGTCAGGCAGTCAAACATATCCATATACACTGATATCAATGCATGATATTGGAATTGCCTGTATCAAACCTCAAACTTTCACACAATATGCTCCTGGACATGCTGAACAACTTTGTATTAATAAAGAACCCATATTTCATTTGAAAATTTCGAAAAGGAGAGCATAATGTGGGGTTGACTATAACGGATGGAAATTGGGAAAGCGCCGGATTTATGAAAAAGTCAGTTAGTATGTAGTTTCTTGGGATTCCCCATTTCGCACTTGAAACTTGGTCAGACGGTACTCTCGCACATGCTGATCAACTTCATTCATTTAAAAACCGCATGGTTCATTATGAACATTTTGAATGCCGGCCAGCCCAAATTTAGGGAAAAGTAGGGTCGGCGCTCCTGTTCCCCGAGATTGCCCACCTCGAACCTGAAACTTTCACACAACATCCTTTCGACCACGCCGAGCAATTTCGTTCCCATAAAGACCCCAGAATTCATTATGAAAACCTTGAATGTAGGAGAGACGACAAATGGATGGAAACATAAATAGGGTGTGCGGCCGTGCGCGCCGATATTGCCCATGGCGACGTCGAAACTTGGTCAGGAGGTGCTCTCGGTCATGCTGAACAACATCGTTCTCATAAAGCCTCTACACATCATTATAGTGATTTGGAGAAACAGGCACCTTTATGTTTTAACATATGATATAAGCGTGATGCTATATGACAAGTGGTGTTTGTTCATTGTCAAGTAGGTAGACCCCGATAGAGCCGAAGATGCAGACGGACTTCTTTGTGCAACACAGCTCATTTGCATGATACTTCGTAATGACCAAACGCCACTCTCCATATAGCATTACGCTTACAGCATATATAAAACATAAAAGTGCCTGTATCTCTAAACCTTACAATGAAACGTGGGCTCTTCAATCGAACGAAGTTGCTCGTTTGGGTGAAGCGCACCTTGGGTGCAAGTTTCACGATCGTCGTGCCCAATCTCAAATTCACCCAATGTCATCACCAGCCAAAGTAGATCTCGGGTGGACCTCTTGGATTTTTTTCGACCAGGCTGGTGGTGACATTGCGAAATCTAGGATCGTCGACGTTGATCGTGAAACTTGCACCCAAGGTGCGCTTCACCCAGCCGAGCAACTTTGTTCGATTGAAGAGCCCACGTTTCATTGTAAAGTTTGGAGATAAATGTACTTTTACGTTTTTACATATGCTGAAATCATGCTGCTATATGACAAGTGGTGTTTGTTCATTCTGAAGTAGCTTGGCCTTGATAGAGCGGAAGGTGTGCAGGGGCGTGCTTGTATAACACAGCTCATTTGCATGATACTTCGCAATGAACAAAGACCACTTGTCATATAGCATCATGCTTTTCAGCATATATAAAAACGAGAAAGTGCATTTATCTCAAAACTTTACAATGAAACATGGGCTCTTTCATAGAACAATATTGCTCGTCGTGGTGGAGCGCACCTTTTCAATCATGTTTCACGATTAAGCTTATCAATCCTAGATACAGGCACTTTTACGCTTTTACATATACTGAAACTATGATGCTATATGACAAGTGACATTTGTTCATTGTGAAGTATCATGCAAATGGACTGTGTTACACATGCACGCCCCTGCGCATCTTCCGCTCTATCAGGGTCTACCATCTTGACAATGAACAAAGATCACTTGTCATATAGTATTATGGTTACAGCATATGTAAAACATAAAGATGTCCATAACTCAAAATTCTACAATGAAACTTGGGGTCTTCAATCGAACAAAGTTGCGCGGCGGGGTCAAGCGCACCCTGTGTAGAAGTTTCACGATCGTCGTGGCCATTCTCACATTCACCCAATGTCACCACCAGCCAAAGTGGAATCGGGTCGACCTCTTGAATTTTTTTTTCCGACTTTGGCTGGTGTTGACATTGCGAAATCTAGGATCGCCGAGGTTGATCGTGAAACTTGCGCCCAAGGTGCGCCTGGCCCCGACGAGCAACTCTGTTCTATTAAAGAGCCCAAGTTTCATTGTAAAGTTTGGAGATACAGGCACTTTCATGTTTTACATATGATATAAACGTGATGCTATATGACAAGTGGTGTTTCCTCATTGTCAAGTAGGTAGACCCCGATAGTGCTGAAGACGCAGACGGACTTCTTTGTGCAACACAGCTCATTTGCATGATACTTCCCAATGAACAAACGCCGCTTATCATATAGCATCCCGCGTACAGCATATGTAAAAACGAGAAAGTGCATTTATCTCAAAACTTTACAATGAAACATGGACTCTTTCATAGAACAATATTGCTCGTCGTGGTGGAGCGCACCTTGTCAATCGTGTTTCACGATCAAGCTTTCCAATCCTAGATACAGGCACTTTTACGTTTTTACATATGCAGAAACCATGATGCTATATGACAAGTGATGTTGTTCATTGGGAAGTATCATGCAAATGAGCTGTGTTATACAAGCACGCCCCTGCGCGTATTCCGCTCTATCAAGACCAAGCTACTTCAGAATGAACAAGCACCACCTGTCATATAGCATCATGATTTCAGCATATGTAAAAACGTAAAAGTATATTTATCTCCAAACTTTACAATGAAACATGGGGTCTTCAATCGAACAAAGTTGCTCGGCTGGGTGAAGCACACCTTGGGTGCAAGTTTCACGATCAACCTCGACGATCCTAGATTTCGCATTGTCACCACCAGCCAAAGTTGAAAAAAAATTTCAAGAGGTCGACCCACGATCCACTTTGGCTGGTGGTGACATTGGGTGAATCTGAGAATGGCCATGACGATAGTGAAACTTCTACACAAGGTGCGCTTGACCCCGCCGCGCAACTTCGTTCGATTGAAGACCCCACATTTCATTGTAGAATTTTTAGTTATGGACATCTTTATGTTTTACATATGCTGTAACCATGATGCTATATGAAAGGTGGTCTTTGTTCATTGTGAAGTATCATGCAAATGAGCTGTGTTACACAAGCACGCCCCTGCTCATATTCCGCTCTATCAGGGCCAACCTACTTCACAATGAACAAACACCACTTGTCATATAGCACCATGCTTACAGCATATGTAAAAACATAAAGTGCCTTTTTCTCCAAATCTCCATAATGATGTGTAGAGGCTTTATGAGAACGATGTTGATCAGCATGCCCGAGAGCACCTCCTGACCAAGTTTCGACGTCCCCACCAGCAATATCGGCGCGCACGGCCGTACACCCTATTTATCTTTTCATCTCTTCGTCGTCTCTCCGACATACAAGATTTTCATAATGAACTCTGAGGCTTTATGAGAACGATGTTGATCAGCATGCCCGAGAGCACCTCCTGACCAAGTTTCGACGTCCCCACCAGCAATATCGGCGCGCACGGCCGTACACCCTATTTATCTTTTCATCTCTTCGTCGTCTCTCCGACATACAAGATTTTCATAATGAACTCTGGGGACTTTATGAGAACGAAATTGCTCGGCGTGGTTGAAAGGATGTTGTGTGAAAGTTTCAGGTTCGAGGTGGGCAATCTCGGGGAGCAGGAGCATCTACCCTACTTTCTCCTACATTTGGGCTGGCCCGCATTCAAAATGTTCATAATGAAGCATGCGGGTTTTTAAATGAATGAAGTTGATCAGCATGTGCAAGAGTACCTTCTGACCAAGTTTCAAGTGCGAGATGAGGAATCCCAAGAAACTACATACTAATTGACTTT